>JARHVA010008180.1:0-127500 GCA_037957365.1 Torreya grandis | reverse complement strand
AACCCTCTCTTTTTCTCTACCCTTCCCTCTTTTTTCATATTTAATGAGATAAAATTATTTAAAGATTATATCATAGTGAATATCCATCATTGTGTTTTGTTTTGACCATTTAGGTGAATTTCCTTTCATGGGTTGTAGGTCATATACTATTATTCCACCAAGACTACATAAGAGAGTCAAAAACTCCAACTCAAGCCTTGGAGTGGAAACAATTGATCCTAAAATGAGAGGTTGAAACACCATTATATGTGGTGTGCATAGAATCCACATGAACAATATTTTTTTGTATGAAAATATGAGGTGTTAACTCTATAGGGAGGACAAAGATGTTTGTGATAATAGTGCATAGGGATGGATCATCTATAATTAAATTTGATCAATGTTTGTGAAATATTATATTTATTTAATTATTTACACACTTTCACAATATTGATTTTTTATGTTTGTTCATAATTAGATATCTCAATTTTTGTATATATGATTTATTATTTGATTGATATAAATGCATAGATGTTGGCTTCTTCCTTATTCTTTACCTAAATTTCCATCAAGTCAAAAAAAAAGTATGGGTTGGTAACCACTTTTGGTGTTTAAATTATGTATTCTTCCTAATATAATCAAATATCAACATAGTTTTGTGTGGTGTGAATGGAAAAATCTAGAAAATTTGCTACCCCGTCTTATCTAGATATGAATATGCAAATACATTCAATTATTTCAAGATCTTATTTTATTATACTAGTTAAATGTGAAATGGATGAATCCATCATAAGTATAGTAATATATATGGGAAAGTTTAACTCTCTTATTCTCTCTTTTAAATTTATCTATATATTAAAATCACTTGGAATAACTTAGGATAAATAAAATGCTATAGGAGATAAATTGTACATAGGTTGAGTTTATAAATAGTAAAAATTAACAATAATGGAACATGAATTAATCCCAAATAAAAAAGGGACCAACAAATTGATGTAATAGAAAATCAACATTCCTACCATTCTTACCTAGAGAAACAAAAATGAAACTTTTGATCTCATCCTAGCAAAAAAAATGTGTAATAATTTAGTAGTAACATAGAGATGTGTGAAATTAGGATCCATGTAATTAACATATTTTTTAAATAAGTATGAAATGTATTTATATCTCTTAAGGACCAAATTAGGAGTAGTGTGGGTTATGGGAGGTCATAGATAGAATAAATTATACACAAGTGTAAAAAACATGACAAATTAGGGAAAATACACTCTAGAAAAGTGTTTTGTACTAAAATTAGGTGTCTACACTAGAAAAAAATTCAAGTTATTTCATCTTGTGAAATATTGCATAAATTTTTGAATAATAAAATATTTTTACACCTGTTGCCTCCTTCATTTTAAGTGTCTAAGTTTACATCACTTAGTTAAAATTAGAATCCATCACAACACATTAAGGCTTTATTTGTATCTTATATTAGTTTTCAACATGATGAATATATTATGACCAAATTATTCTATAGGAGTCTCATTGGATATTCCCTAGATTGGTTTTATGTCATAACTAAAGGATATGGGAATAGATTACATGGATTCAATGATCTCTCACTAGTAAATTTTGTAATAAATATAAGTCAAATAGTCACATTAAACAAAAGTACTCTAATCAACCAAGGACTTATTAGTTATTTATTTTGAATATGTGTGTAAATTTGAGATCATACTTCAAAAATTATCACATCAACCCTTAGATAGTGAGATTAAATGTATATAATAACTTTTTTTCTCAACATACGTGAAGGAAAAATTATGTTTTATATATATGATTATTTTGATGAGTTTTACCATGTGCTACAAAACAAAAAGGTTAAAATTGAAGATGATAATATGTTTAAGTATACATCTATAATTTTAACATATATTATATCCAAATATTAGAAAGACTAAATTCAAATGTAAGACTAATGATGTACTTAATTTACAAGATAATAATGAGACCCAATGTATTTAAACATTTCACAACTAGACGATATGCTTATCTTTCCTTATTTTATACCCAAGTGATAATTTAAGACACTACAAACCCAAGTCATAACATACCTAGAATTTTTATCTACTATAATTTAATTTATTTACTAGAGCCATATCAATAATATATTACTTGATAATTTTATTATTATTTGTACAACATTCCCTTATTTCATCACCAAAATCATAGAACCTCTTCTTTCTATGAAGTTTAGTCTTCTAGCTTAATCAAGTCTAGTTGTCTTATTATTTATGGTCTAATTGAAAAAGTTCTTGAAAATTTTAATGTTTGGTATTACATTGACTTTGCTCTTTGAACTAGGCCTAAACTTAAAATATCCATTGCATTCATTTGGTTTACAATAGTTTTGGCAATTGGATATGTATTGATATAAATTTATGAAGTTGTTTGGATCTAATAAGTCCTGGTCTATTTTGTATAAAATTTTAAACTACATTAAAGTTATCATTTTTAAACTATTTCACCTTAGATTTCTGTAGATCACCTTACTATTTCAAAGTTTTCTTCTTCTTTTCATTAGCAATTTATTATATTTCTTCTTTGTTTCCAACTAAAATTACTAATTGTTTCTACAACTTTATTCCTTGATTTAGTCATTTTTTCAAAAATAGGCTCAAATGGATTTGAAATAAATCAAGTGTCCAATAATTTGAAAAATTATTCATAATTAGTCAATTTTGAATTAATGGTCTTAGCCATTTGTTTTCAAATTCATATTTTCATATTCTAATATCTATGTGATTCCCCATTGACCAATGATTATCTAAATTTCCTCTCGATTCCCTAAAAAATTAAGGAGAAACCACTTTTCACTCACTTGATTTACTGGGACTCTTTGGCCTTACCCATTTTCACCTAAACCTTTTAGTTTAACTAGATCATACTACATGGCACAATCTTGCATCCTTGTTCCCTTGGGCCTTGATTGGTTTCCTCAATAGACCATAGACCCTATGGATGAGTGAGATCATTCCATGTAGCACGATCCCATTTTTTAGGCCCTTAGGGTAGTCCATATACTAATTACACTAGATGAGTCCATGTATGCCTCAGATCATGACAAGTGGCAAGATCCCATTTTTCTAGGCACCTAGGGTGGTTTATATGTTTATAAGTCTATTAGTTAGCCCTAGATCAATGATATATAGATGTGTGTCAAGTTATTTTTTCACAAAAAGGTTAAAATTCATCAATCCAAATAAATTTTAATCAAGCCCCAAGTGATCAAATCGATGACCAACTAGATAGATCATTGATGTCCATGTGAGCATTTTACTTATTTAAAATTGATGACTGCCTAGCCCATAAAAACTATCATATACTTATCATGATTTTCCCTTTGGATATTAATTGTTGAATATGATAAATATTTATATTATGAGTTTTTTTGTCACATAAATAGATCAAAAATCTAAACTTAACTCTGTCAATATAATCTCTTTAATCTAAAAGACTTAATCATTTATTTGAAGGGCTAGATTAATTATTTATTGATAAAAGGCCCCTTCTAGGTTGTTAATTTTATAATCTCTTGGTTCATTTTATATGCCTTAGATGATTTTCAAAAAAATTAATATCTAACCCCTAGTCTACTCATTTGAAATCTAATAGTTGATCTATTCATTTAAATACTAATAATCATTTTCCATCCATAGGTCGAGATTCACTAAGAAGTCACCACTTGTTAGTATCTCATATCTCTATAGATTTAGAACATTTTTAAATTAGAGCCAAACCCTCAACCCTTTGGGTTACTGGGATCATTTCACATGGCATGATATCTATTCTCTGGGCCCTTAGGATGATCATGATAAATCAAGAAAATAGAAAACTTCCTAGGTAAATGGGTTCGTGCCACATGGAATCATCCCACTTCTATGTGCCTCCAGACCAAATAAGAATAAAAATTGACATAGTTTAGACCAATTGAGTTATTGAGATGATGTCATGTGTAATAATATATGAAATTTGAGTTAATCAATATATAGAACAATGTTTGAAGAATTGTGAAGCTCTAGTTTAGTGAGATCTTACCACTTATCAAGGTATCATTACACCATTATTCAAAAAAAATTTAAGATCCTTAGTACATTATGAATCAATGAGAATATTCCACATAAAATTATCCCATTCACATCAAATACATGTTGGATTTTTCAAGTAGTGATAAGTGGACATGTAGGCTAGTCTTCCCAAGGATTATATGTGGACCTCTATGAAACGACTTGAAATCTGAAAATTAAACTCATTTTGCCCATTCAACCCATCAAAATGAAGGAATTAGATTGTGAGTCCAATCATATTTGTGCAATTATTGAATGTATTATCACTTAGTGTAAATAGATCATGGAAAAGTATTCCAAAGTAAATAAAATACTAGGCTAAGTCATATAGTAGTGTGCACATCTAGATCAAACAAGATAAAGATCACAAAAATACAAATAATGCCTATACATAATCAATTGTTAAGATGATTGTTCACAGTTAGGGAATGAAAACTTATGCCCCTAAATTTAATACAATAGTAATCCTTTAAAATAAGGGATGGAATTCAACTTTATTTTTTATTAGTTGAAGTAATGCATTAGTCTAATATTATCATGTTAACAATGATCTAATGAACATAGTTGTTAACTTTCAAGATAAGCATGTTAAATTTATGCCTTGGTTGGTTCCTTTTACTAATGCTTGTAACTAATTGATGAGTGGGTAGTACATTGAATATTTTCCACCACTAGGATGGTGGGTGATACTATTGAATTTCTATATAAGGCCACCAACAAGATTGAATTAGGGGGTGGTTGATTAGTGTTAGAATAGAGTAGACAAGAAGACATTTTTTTGCATTTTCTTGTTTTCTTAAGTTATATTTTATCATAAACAATGTTGTTTTGAATAATTTTCTATAATTCTCCTAATTGAGGTGGATCCAAACACTATTTTTCAAGAAAATATATAACAAATTAAAAGGAATTGAAAACTATTATTTCATATATGTGCATGTATATGGTTATTTTTTCCATATTTATTTTTAGTTGAATACTTTAAACTCTTACACCATCTTTGTCAATAGTTGTGTGCTTACTAGCTAGGCTATAGATTGGTTTCATGTATTTCATCTAAGTCAATTGAAGTAATATTATTCTAACTACAAAATAGACTTACATTTTCATCTTTAAATTCATATTTTATAATTTTTATAAATTTGTTAGACTAGGAATAATAGATATGAATTTGAAATCCATGTTTATAAACATTATCCTAATTACAAATCTTATTGTTGTTGTTAATTCATTGTTGAAACCATGTATGCAATGAAAATTTAAGAAATCAGTTGTATCTTCATGATAATTTCAATTTTACATGATTATATAATCATGTAACCCACAAGAATAAACTTATCATTTATCTAAGTTTATTCTAAATAAGTCCCTTGAAATGAAACATTTTTATGTCAAATACTCAGATACCCTATAATCCAGGACCTGGCAGACATAGGCCTTGGGGAGATTTTAAATCCTTTCAATAGAGGCTTGGTGAATTCCATCCTACCTAATAAGGTGTGCTAAAAAAACCATCAACATATTAGAAGTTGAAGGAGGGATTGAATTGGAGTTTATTTGGAGATATATCAATTTTTATTAGTCTTGTGGTAATCCTTCATACTTTTCCCACCTTGTTGTATGTTTAAATTGCACATAAACATATTAGTGATAGAAGGAGGTCCTGATATTAAATATTTATTTAGATCTAAGAATGGTTTTATTATTGTGGTTGTATTTTTCATACCTCACTATGTGTGTAAACAACACACTAATAGCTTTGTAAAAGAAGGGATGAATATGATATTATTCAATGTTATGTTTTATGTTTTTCTTGTTGTCTACATTTAATCCCACCTAAGTCCTTAACTTGGCTAGGTAAAAGGATTTATCATGTGAAAATTCTAGTGCTTTATATTGACTTTCTCAAGAATCCTTACAAATTTTATTCAAAATATACCCATGATGGGATTTAGAATGTTGAATAACACATACAGGCATTTAAAGAAGCATCATTCAAACATAAATCCAACATGAGTACATTTATTTCCACATATTTAAATATTCCTTGGATGAAGATGCTTACCATTGGTATATAATTTTTTCAAATGGACACATAACTTCATGGACTATTTGTAAAAATCTATTTTTCAACCATTTTAGTGTGTCTATTGACCCTTCTAATTTGTACTATCAATTTCATTTAGTCTATATAGAGCCTAATGAACCCATTGTTTATTAAATAGTTATTTTCAATAGTTATATGGAGCTTGAAAGACCCATTCCTATAAATAGAGGTGGTGGCTATTTAATTTATATTAGAATATTATACCCCCTAGCTATTATGCTTATTTAGATTACACCATCTATGCTCACTTCCTTGGCTTCATATTAATAAGAGGCATTCATGATTGAACAACAAGCTATGCCACATGATTATTGTATTGAACCACCTTAATCATTAGAATAGCAAGCTATCCACACCTAAAATATTTAGGTTTATCTACCTATATATTAGCATGTGGACCAATTTGGACCTTATAATAAATGTTTTCCTCAATCATATGTCCAAATAGAATTATATATGATAAAAGAGAACCTTTTTATCATTCAAAATAAAAATGATTATGACTATTTAACTCTTATTAAATAGGTTATTCTGACTTGTGTTTATAATCAATTGTATTTTGGTGCTTTTATTGATTGTCATTTATTATAGAAAATGCCACACAAACAATACATAGGATGGATTATGAGACTACATTTCCTAGTTCGTAACATAGAGTTTGTGTATGCATAAATGGGATGGAAGTTGTAGTAGTCATGTGGACTAAGAATGTCCCATTCAAAAGGAAAGAATTAGTCCCTAAGAATAGTGGTGATGATGATTTTGATGATGAAGAGATAACAATCATTTATAATGATTTCACATATGAAGATCGCATTAGAAATGATCTATATGAATAATAAGAATAATTAAACATTTTTTATAGTCAACCTAAATATGAATAAAATATTTGAAGCAGATAGATGAGGAATGTGTGTGTTATGCATCTGAAATACACATGTCATATGTTGCTACTCCTACCTTTGAAAAACCATCTCCAAAAGATCAACAACTTAGTTGTATCCATTTAACACCCATCCTTTTATTATATATGGAATAATTTAAGTAGATTCAAGTGTTTTTCATTGCATATTAACACTTAAACTATTTATATCAACCAATACAATGGGATGAAAACATCACTCATGAAATATTCTAGTCATTAGAATGGTCAAGTTTGAAATGATTAATCAAGAATATAATGATCTGAATGAATTAATGAAGGTAGTAAGAGTTGAAGTTGATAGTGACTTGATCCATCACATCTCTTATCCATTCTTGTCCATTGATGATAAATTTGTAAGGTTCTTGACTTGGGGAGAACCAAGTTTACATATTCTAAATGCAAAAAATGATAATATGGATACTATCAAAGTGCCCATATTAGATGAAGAGTAGCCAATAGTGGACTCACCTTTGTGTTGTCACAAATAAAACATCTCTACTAGGTTTGGTATACAACTCATTCTAGTATGTATTAATTCCCACCCTTGTCCCTCACTAAAATTAAATGTTTGGGTAGAGGTACTTCCTAAACTCTATCCTAGGTGCTTCATGTTAATGCAATGTAGGTGCATGCCTAAATTTTATAATATAATTCTAATCAACTTACATGAAAAAATGTTTTAATGATAGTAATTGAGATAGTTTTTTTCAAAGAAGAGGACAACATAGATGAAATTACATGTCTTCCCTTGGTAAGATTCCAACCAAACTTCTCAAAATTATGAACATTATTATCTTCTATTTTAGATATCTAACTAATAAGGATATCTTGTTGCTTATTATAAATCACTTTTTCAATCCCCATTTCCATGTTTAAAAAATATTAGGATGATCGTTAAATATTTTCCTTTTGATTTATTTTACTTTCATTTCTTTGTGTGTTTTGATTTTATGTTTTTTTTTGGTTTGGGGTCATTTTATTGTTTGATTATATTTTTATTCTATTTGTTGGGTTTGTTCCCAGATTTCTTATCTTGTGGTTACAAATTGGATAATGAAAGTGATGAAATGAAATCCTAAAATTAGGTAACATGAGTCATAATTTGTGTGAAGGTTACTTCTTGAGTTATTTTATTTCCTTAGATGATGTCATTATTTTAGTCTTAAAGGTTTAGATTGACGTATGTGTCCTATACATGCTCTTATTTGGGTAAGTATGGATAAAAAAAGGTCATTATTGAAGGTATCCTCTTTAAACCAAGCACAAATTTCACATCTTAAAAAGGTTTATAAGTCAGCTTGGGTGAACCTTATATGAGGAAAACTTAGGGTGAAAAATATATAGTTATTATTTTCAATTGCCATGGTGGTCCCCAACACTAAACTAGGACGTAAAAATAAATTAAAGAAAACATAAAAAAATTTAAAATAAACTTAGTCCTGGGTGATTTTGGTAACCTCCACCAAGCATATGGATGCCTGGATTCTAGTAGATCAAGGCCTTGAGTAGGAAAAAATGAAACTTCATAGGGGTTATAAATGCCTAGATAGAAACATAGTCATGTATAGTAAAATGAATTTATGGTAGGACTAACACCATGATGGATGGAATCATAGTAATCAGTCATTGTAGATATTATGAACTAGTAAATCAACTTAGTTTTCACATACTAGGTTAAAATGGATACCTTATTTGTTCACTTGGTTACTCCCCATATTATCCCTTCTTAGATTTCTTCATGAGCCATACACTATTTTAACTAGATATTCTTGGGATTATTTATTAAATTCAAAATACTTATGAATATTTTATAGAAAAGTCACCATTTTTTATTATTTTCAGAACATGCCCTAATTTTATCATTGAAATCATGGAAACTCTTATTTCTCTATAAGTTGTTCTTCTAGCCTAATCAAGTCTGTCTCTTGTTATTGATGGTCTAATTTAAGACATTATTGACAAGTTGTAAGTTTGGTATTGCATTGGTTTTTTTATTTGAACAAGATCTAAACTTAAAATATCCATTGAATGCATTTGATTTAAACTAATTTTATCAACTAAATCTGTATTGATATAAATTTATGAACTTTTTAAAATTTGATAAATCCTAGTCTATTTTGTATAACATTTGGAACTATAGTACATTTCTCATTTTTAGGCTATTTACCTTATATTTATATAGATTACCTAACTATTTCATAGTTTTCTACTTATTTTCCTAAGTAATTTGGTCTATTTCTACTATTTTCCATGTAAAATGACTAAGCATTCATGCAACTTTATTCCTTTACTTTTTAATTTTTTTTAAAAATAGGCTCAATTAGATTTGGAATTAATAAAGTGTCAAAGTATTTTTAATATTATTTAGACTTAGTAATTTTTGAAATAATAGTCTTATCCATTTGTTTTAAAATTAATATTTTATATTATAATGGCTATGCGATTCTTGTAAGCTGACATTTATTTGAATTTCCCTTCAAGTTTTCAATAAAATGAGTATTTACGACTTGTCACTTGATTTCTTTCATGGGAATATTTTTCCTTATCCATTTTCACCTAAACCTACTAGGTTAAATGGATCACACCACACTATACAATTATGCATCCCCACTCTCCCCATGCCCTCTATGCTTCCTCAATAGACCATCAACCCTTCAGATGATTAAGATCATGTTACTTGGTATGATCACATTTATTTGATCCCTTGGGGTAATCCATATAATCATAATGTGATTCCATCCCCTTAGATACATTATGTTATGCCAAGTTGCATGATACTATTTTTTTGGGCCCATAGGGTAGTCTGTATGTTTATAAATCTACCATTTAGACCAAGGTGAATGATATTTAGATGAGTTTCAAGATATTATTTCACCATGAGGTTAAAATTCATCATCTAAACTGAACCTTAACTAATAATTGAATGATTTAATGTATATCATGTGGCATCAACATCCAACTTGACAAATCATTGATGTACATATTAGATTTCCACCTACTTAAAATTGACAGTGATATGGATAGTCAAAACTTTCATAAACCTGGCATGTTTTACCCTTTGGATCTTAATTGTTAAATATTCTAAAGTCTTTGGATATAGATTTTAAATTAGCACTTAAATGGATTGAAAATCTAAAATGAACTCTATTTATATGTCCTTTTTTATCTAAAAAAATTAATCATTTACATAATGGGCTAGATTAATTATTTCTTGATAAAAGGCCCTTTCAAGGTTTTCAATTTCATAATATCTTTTTTCATCTTCTATGCCATATTTAAATGTCATGAAGTTTTATATCTAATGAATAGTCTATTCATTTGAAAAATAACAAATACTCTATTTATTTGAAATTCAATGGATAATCTTTTCATTTGAAGACTAGCAAACATTTTCTATCAACAAGTCTAGATTCATCAAGAATTCATGACTTGTTAGCATTTCAAAGTTCAATAGATCCCAAAAACTTTGAACATAGAGGTAGACCTTTGACCCTCTAGGTGCTCATGATCATGCCATGTGGCATGATATCACTTATTTGGGCCCTTAGGATGATTTGAACAAAGTGAGTAAAAAAACATGATACATAAATGAGATGATGCCATGTGGCATCATACCACTTCTCCATGCCTCTAGAATAATCAAAATTTATATGATAGAACATAAACCAAATGATCTCCCAATATGATGTTATGTGTCATATCTCAGGACTCTAATAGAATAAATACATAGAATGATGGTCAAGGCATGTGAAGCTATGGGTGAGTGATATATTTCCACATGTCAAGATATTGATGCACCATTTTTAATACAAAAGTCAAGATCCTCAAAAAAATGCCAATCAGGTAGAAGATGCCATGTAATAGGATCTTTGCACAACAAATACATCCTGGATTTTTTGAGAAGTGAGAAGTGGACCCATATGGAATACTTCCTAAGGTTGATAAATGGATCTATAAAAATTGACTTAGAAGATGAAAATAATGTCCATTTTCCCCATTTAGCCTATACAAATCCAAGAGTTGGACTGTGAGACCAATCAGATTTGTGCATTTATTGAAAATCCTATCACTTCTTATAAATTTATCATGGAAATAAATTCCAAAGTAAATCAAATACTTATCCAAGTTAGATGTAAATGAGCACATCAGGATAAAGTAAACTAAATATCAAAAAAATACAAAGAATTTCCATGCACAATCAATTTTCAAGATGATTGTTCATAATATCCAATAAAAACTTGTGCCCTACATTTAATATAATGTTATTTTTTAAATCTATGTTAGTCAAAGTAATGCATCAGTTAAACACTATTATGTTACCAAGAATCTAATGAATAGAGCTATTATATTTGAATATAGGCACATACTAAATTTATGCCTTAGTTGGTTCTTTTTATTGAATGTTTGTAACTAATTGATGAGTGGGTAGTACATTGAATATTTTTATTTTTTTAGGTTGGTGGGTGATACTATTTAAATTAAATATAAGTCTAGACATGAGATTGAATAAGGGGCTAGTTGATTAGTGTTAGAATAGCTCTGACAACTAGACATTTTTATTACACTTACTTTTATAGGTTATATTTTCTTGGAAGCAATGTTGTTGTGAAGAATTTTCTATAATTCCCTTGACTGAGGTGGATCTAAACACTATTTTCAATTAAATATCTAACATATTGAAAGGCATTAAAGACTATTATTTAATATCTATGCATTTATATGGTGATTTTATCCATAATTTTTCATTTTTGAATACTTGAGACTCTTGCACCATATGTGTCCATGGTTTTGTGATTATTATATAGGCTACATATTGGTTCCATGGAGTTCATCTAAGTCAAATGAAGCAAAATTATTTTAACTACAAAATACACTTATATTTGTTTCATTACATTCATATTTTATTCTTTTTATAAATTTGTTAGAGTAGATAGAATAGATATGAAGATGAAATCCATGTTTATAAGATGTATCTTTGATTACAAACCTTATCATTATTGTTAATACATTGTTGAATCCATGTATGCAATCAACAATTATTGATTCACTTGTATCTTCACAAAAAAATTATTTTTGTTTAGTATAAATAACTGATCCACATGACCATACTTATCATTTTTTTAAGTTTATTCTTAATAGGTTCCTTTAAATGTATAAAATTTACATCAACTATTTAGTTACCCTAAAAGACAACACCTAGAAAGTAAAGACCTTAGGGAGATTTTGTCTCTTTTTATCAAATGATGGGTGAATTCCATCATTTCTAAGTTGTTGTGTTAAAAAACTCATTAGTACATTTATTAAAGATTATTATCCTAACCAATGTTTTGACTATAATAGATCTTATAAACATATAACTAGTCAATAACTAAAATTACAACATAAGATTCAAGATATAATCAAGAAAATAACTATTCAAATTTATGAAAAAAATTATTTGTTTTGATAATAGATAAACCCAAATTTGAAACCTTTCCTTTGCCTAGAGGCCTTGTAAACCTCTCCTTTGACATAATGTGACAAGTGATACCCTAGTGTAGGTTTAGTATATCCATTATTTGTCATGACCCTAATTTAAAAATATTCCTAAGTATACTTGTTAGGTGATTACCTTATCTGAACTTGAATATTATTGAGTAGGATAAGTTATATAAATGTTTAGTTTCACTTGCATACATTCTAGTGAACCCAATGTAAATCTAACCCTTGTCTATTTTTATTTTTTATTTATAGTCAATTGGATCACCCTTGTTGACCTAGTTTAACACTTTGTGTACAGGCTTACCAAATTCATCAAGCCTATCAAAATACTTCAATACTATATGTGTATATTTCTCAACTTCATCAAGACTGTCAACCTAGTTGGCTCTCTATGTGCAGGTTTTCAACTAAGTCGAGATGGTCATATTAGTTCTATTTTTTTGCACACAGGTTTTCAACATTCTTAAGGAAAAACTACTAAATTAACCCAACTAATCTTGTTCTATCTTCTAGGTTCACTCTTACAAAATTAGTAATTTGTTTGTATCAATTATTTAAATCTCTCTTTTTTATTTCTCAATAAAATCAATCAATACATTAAAATTCTATTTTGTTTCTATAAGTATTTCAATTTTTTAAAAATTATATACATAATCAACTAGGTTGAACTAGTCAACATACTTTGTTTTGAATTATTTTAGAATTAAACTAAGTCAATTTGGTCAATGTAGTTTATATATAAAATGGAAAGTTAAGCTAATTTATAAATCAATCTTGACTCAAATACGATAAATCAAACTAGCCCTTGTGCTTATTGATACATTTTTAAAATTAGGGTCATGAAAAACATGGATCTACTTGACCTAATTAAGGGGTCTCTAACCATACAATATCACTATAAAGGGTTATAAAGGCTCTAGTTGTTCAATACCACATAATAACCCTATCTAGGTCATGTGGTTTGTATCAAGTAAAGTAAAATATAATCTAGTGCTCATAAAATTTTGTGGTACGAATGGGGGATAATAAACATAAAAAATAAACATGCAAACAAGAACTCTATGTAAGTCAATGTACAGGTAATCTAAACATGGAGAGATAAATGCATTCATAAGCCAATGTACATGAAAATCTATCTACTAATAAAAAATGAGTAAGAGTTATGAATACTTACCATGAAGATAAACTTGTAAAGCCTCAATCTCTCTGTTGGCCAATGGTTCTTTGAAAGAGAATTTTGTGATTCATAAGGATAAAAATGATAAGTCATATCTATGCTACAAGATTTCTCATATGCATTCCAAATACTTTTCCCACAAGGAAATATTCTTCTCTCCAAAGGAATTATGAAACCCTAAGCAATGACTCCTCAATTAGAATGGTGGATAAGAATATATAGATGCAAAAATGAATGATCTTATCTATCTTCATTAGAAATGGGATAAACTATGTGTATACATAACTATAGATAACACTAAACCCTTATGAAGTTTTAATTGACATAGTCAACCTAGTTGTTTATGAAATAAAGTTGTTAATTTTTGGACTAAGTTGACTAGGCCGCCTTAGTCTCATAACATACTCAATTACTAGAATATATTAAACCTATTTGACTATGTTTGGAGGATAGTAAAAAAATATTTTGGCTTAGGTATGGGTTTATTTAAGTGATGAATTAATTGGAGGAGTGTGTAATGGAGGTGTCAAAGATTAGAGAAATGTATAAAAGGGACTTGTGGTGTTTTAAGTGGTTATATAGGGAACAATAATCATATAAAGCACCATTGGTCTACCCACCTCTTTCCTTGTATACCCTTTAAGGCATGCACTCAAATATATTAAGACATGATAGGTTCATGAAAGAGAGAAAAAATCAATAATTCACAAATTTAAAAAATACTACGTGTATACATATACTCCACTCAAATCTCATCAAGTGTCACATAGTTGTAATATGGGATCCTATTTTGATAAAAAAAGTACATATCAGCACACAATGTTTAGCTAAATAAATTAAAGTAAGAAGTGATAGGATAAATGAAAGGATATAATTAAAAAATATATACCTTTAATTACCTTAGTATTATAGATTAGAAATGAATTGAGAGAAAGGCATAGGTTTGTAATGTAGGTAACATTAGATGAATCCTGAAGACCAACCACCACACAATCCATGGTGCACCTCTTGTCATCCAAGTAACCTACCACATCTACATCTACAAACACATGTAGAAAAGAACTTGACCCTGCATAGCATGTGCACCTGCTACTGGTCCCTCTCAAATACCTGAGAATCCACTGAACTACCCTCCAGTGCTTTTTTCCCGAATCAGCTCCAAACTTTCTAACATCTCCCACTGCATGGGAAACCCAGGTCCAGTACTCATGTACTTAACCTCATCATGTGAATCAAGACACTTCTCATAAAACTGTCCAACCCATCGGTGTGCTCACCGACTTCACACAATCATCCAGAGACAAAATCAACCTGTGATCTCCATGTCTCTAGAACCCACTCATGCCAAAGAATTTTGCCGCTCAAAATTCCTCATGACATACCTTCTGAACTAAATTTACCTTTAGCTCAAAAAAAACCCTGTATGTGTAACCCTGCATGCAAACACACAACATACAATAATAGGATGATGTTGCAACTCATCATCCACCTGGTAAAGTAACCCACAGTAGTTACCCTGACATTGACTAAAGCCATGCTTTGTCCTCCCCCTGTCAAACCTATACCACTATCCTACAGCTTCCTCAAGACCATATGACTTGGCCTTCCATCTCACGTGTCCGTTATCTCTATTCTTTAACTAAGGTATCCATTCATCTATGTGCTTTCATACCGTCTGACAACCCTACCAAATCTCTCCTTTGGTTTTGCATCATATTCCTGTAATGCTCCCACTGTTTCCTAGATCCTTCCTACTCTGTAGTCAGCAACTAGTATGAAGAAGAGGAACAATGAATTTGAGGCTTACTTACCACCTTCAGTCCTCCATATGGACATTTGAGACTCCTTAACAGCTTGTTGTCTGCCCAAAATCTGTTACAGTGATCGATGTTAGTTTCCATGCACCTGTCTTGACTACCAACTCTATCGACGTTAGTGTCTCTTATTACCGATGTCGATCCTCCTGACTGACATCAGTCTTACCTATTGCCGACGTCGGTCCTCCTGACCGATGTCGGTCTTACCCTGCTTGACATCACTGGCTTCGGGCTACACATGACCGACATCGGCACCTGTCTGTTTGATGCCAGTTCCTCTTGATTGATGCCGGTACCTATGTTCACCTATGAGTGATGACTTTTTACTTGTGAGCTCCTTTGAATCAAAACCCATGTCTAAACTACCCTACTCAGAAGTATCTAGCCCCATCCACTGGTCTTTGTCCGTCATCTCCTCCAAGAACACCAAGGCTTTCCAGTTCTAAGTCTATCAAACACATCTATCTTCCACTTAAGAACATGCATCTCCTTCTTGCTCATGTGACCAAGCCTACAAAGCCGTGTCTCCACAATAGAAGAAGAATCAGTAATATAAGCAAGTAGATAAAGGGTACCTACTTTCTTACCACCAGCTAATTCAAGTGCATCCGCTGTGAGAGTTCTTGTGCATCTCTCATCACCCAACTTCCCTAAATAAATTAGCCTTATTTTCAAGACCAGGACCTACATGACCTCCTTCAACACCCATGTGTTGGCTGCCTGTAATTTTAGCTTCACTTCCCCTTTGCCAATTCTTTAGCAAGGCACACCAGCCCCTAAATAAATCCTTCCAAAGTCTCCAAAGACCTTACCATGAAAAGATACTCTATTTCAGACTGAATGGAAAGAGGCAACATAATCTATAAAACAAGATTCTACTTTATCCAAGAAACATACCAGAGCATCCTATGCCACATCACCTGCAACATCTGCTTCTTCAGTTCCTTCATGTTGATCTTCCATAAACCAATAATTTTGCTTTACCTGCTCTTTCTTTCCATAGGACCGTAATTGACCATTCGTTCTTTTCAATTCCTCCATTCTTAACTTACTTTCTTCTGTCATTGCTATACTCCCACTCAATCAGAAACCCCTGAGAGTGACCTATAACCAAACACAACCCTGCTCCCTGCAACCTTAGCTCTGATACCACTTGTTGGGAAATAACGGAAGCACACAATTGATTACCAAGCAACTTAACATGCAAAAATTAACCAAAATACACAAGTAACTAGAATTTAAAAATAACACAGAATATGAGAGACAATACACAATTGTATTAAAACTCTTCCAGAAGGAAAACAACAAAGAAGATTGCCACAGTTCTTCTTCCTTACACACCTCTAGGGCTCCCACACCTCTAGGGCATAAACAATAAATCTTCCCTCAAAGCTCTCTCTCTTATGGTCCCAACACACAACTCAAACACAGAGTTGGTGTTCACCTCCAACCAGTTAGTATCTACTACTGCCAGTACACCAGTGCTCCACGCACTCCATAAGTTATCCACACACTCCAAGTACACAAATGTACTTCAAGTAGATCTCCCCTGAATTGCAACAACCTATAACCCAAATGATCTCACTTATGAAAGGAATTGCCTTGCCTTCCTCTCTTGCTCTATAACTGAGTACACACTATACTCCAAGTAGATCGCACCTGATCTTGCTCCCTGTTGTGTTGTTGTCCTCCCTGATCTTGCACACCTGAAAATCAATCTAGTTTTGCACACTTGCAAACCTTGATCATGCACACACATACACCTACATATCAATGATCTTACTTACCATGTAGATCTCCTAATGTAGCCATGCACCCCTGTTGACCAAGATCCTACACACTTGAAGAACCCTTTTGATTCTCCAAAACTAGCACCCACCTTGGCACTATTGTGGAACTAGGAGGAACACCCTTGCTCACCTCACACACAGAAGGAGCTAACTTTGCTCAACTCAAACTAGCACACCTTACAATACAGCCTATGAGTCTCTTAAATAGATCTCATGCAAACAATAATTAGACATCTAATTACAATAATTAGATCTGTAGCTTCTAGTCTAAATTTGGCTCTTGACATGCAAACACTTGGTTCGTTAACTAACTCCCCATAAAACTTGCAGTTTTGAACTGCACAGGTGACCGACGTCAGTCACTGTCTACCTGGAGGTGACTGATGTTGGCTGACATTGGTTGCTTCTCTTCACTAACCTGACCAACATTAGTTAACTAGACTGACACTGGTTACTCTGCAACTCAACAACCTTTAGCAACCTCCTCCCTTGTTTGCATCAGTGAAGCTTTTAGCTCCACAACCTAACAGGTAACATTAGATGAACAAGTGAAATTGGTGAAAAATTGAAAATTTTACAAAATATGCATGTAATATGTGGAGAAAATCTCTACAATTTAGGATTCTATAACATCTTTTGGTTTAGAAAAAGAGATAGCATAAATAAAATTATCAACAAAAAATTAAATCTAGGCAAATATAATTGATAAATAAATAATTTTGAATAGTAAATATAAATAAGGTGAAAATTAATTCATTTGTAATTTTTACTATTATAAGAAAGTAGATCTCTTGGAGACCCAATTGATCCTAGAGAGTGACCATTATTAAAATATGAAAATTATGATGTGGAGGATGCCTAATGGCCATAGCCAGTGCAACTTAGCTAGGTGGTGTATTAATTTCAAAAAAAATGGTATAGTTTGTTAATTGGGGATGATTACATAGTAAAAGGTTCATATAGTATGCAAAATATGGAAAAGGGTGTATTTAATATAAAAAGGTTGATTGTGTTTGTAGGAATGGATTGATTATGTATCATAGGGATGATATACTTGGTAAGGAGGGGTGACAAGGTTGATTTAGTATCAAAAAGGGTGACTATGTATGAAAAGGGTGAAAAATAGAAAAATAGGGGAAAAAGGTTGATAAAGTAGTTAATTTTTATTAATTTAAGAATTTTAGTAATGTATATTTATCATTTTCATATTAATATCTAATGCATTTTATGGTGTTTCACATTTTTCAAAGATGACAAAGATTTTGGTACCTAGTGGATGCATCTTCACTACCAAATTTACTAAAGAGATTTTTAGATATTGACTAAGTGCACCTAGATTTCTTAGGGTTTGGAGGCATCATGGATATGTGGAATATCATTCTCATTGTTGATTTAGTCTTCATGTTCCTAAGATCATGGGAGTGAATGACCAACACTTACCGATGGGAGGTAAATGGGGATACCATAGAGGTGGACATCACCTTAGATAATGTTTATGCTTTGCTTGGACTACCCATTATCAGGACTCCCATGAATTATGATGCATCAAAGGTTGAGGAGGAGAGGTGATCCCTAGCTTATTAGGTACCTAGCTCATATAGGATTTACCCTAGGTTATGGGTGAGATTATTTGATGTATATATCTCAACAATTTTGTATATCTAAAAGGCCATGATATGACTTATAATAGCATGTGTGTTGTGTCACAAGTTAGATGGGAAGGTACCATTGTATGTAGTATCCTTATGTCATTTGATTGTATCACAAGGTACTCTATATGATTTGGGTTCTATAAATTAGGTGTAGTTTATACATGACAAGTATGGTATGTTAACTCATGGGGTGGAGTCCCATGATTTTATGGAGTGCTTGGATAAATGAGAGTTTTCCTATGTATCATCTATCTGGGTTACCTCTTGTGGTGGATGATAGGCTACCTCGAGTGGTAAGATGGTGATAGGATCATGTAGTGCATATGGTGCCTCATGCCTTGAATTTATACACCGTTACTCATGTGTAGATTATATGACATCCTTATACTAATATCATGGCCAGTTGGTTGACTTAGTCTACTGTGGCTGCTAGATTGGTGCATGTTTAAATTATTAGACATTATATATCCTAGGTGGAGCCACATCTTATAGTTTATGTATGGATAAATGGGCTTACCACATCTGAAGGATCCCTTAATAGTTATTCCTTATTGGGTATGTCATGCTATAGATATTAAAGATAAAGGGGGTGTAGGAGTACCTACAAAGATACAATTCATTAGGACTCATTGAGTGAGACCATGGGTGGATCAAGCACAAAAATAAAGGATGGATAGGCTTGAGATAAAGGATGTGACTATTTTAGATGTAGAGGGTGGGTATTATAGGCAAGGCTGCCATAGAACCACACCAAGGATGACATTGACCACCATGAGCACATAGGAGATGGATGCACCATCGGAGGGAGAAGACACAAAAGCTAGTGGTTGCACATGGAGATCCCATGGTGGAGGTTAGACATAGTTGATCCATAGAGATATGGATGAGGAGAGGACCATGACACATATGATAGGATTTATACTAGCACAAATGCATCCTATAGTGTAAGTGATCAATGGTTAAGATGATAGGGAGACTATGGTTGGTGACACTGGTGTTGGTAAAAAATGTTTTAATTTTTAAGTTTTTGGATAGATCACTAGTTTCATTTTTTTTTTGTACTTATTATTGATATATGGTTTTGGATATTTGGATTTATATGAGATATGATGTATATTTGGTTTGTGTGTTTTTTAGATATGTCTGAGGATGATTTTAGATGGGGTGTTGTTGTTTGAGGTACCCATTGAGATATTTTGGATGGGTTGTTAGGGCATCTTGATACTACTACTATGGAAAACCATGTGTTACCATCTACCCTAAACCTTGTACTAACACTATCAAATACACATCACAAACCTTGTACTAATGTTGGCTCATAAATATTTTATAAATAGAACATACAATTGACAAAGAACAAGTAACAATGCTAAAAATAGAAATGTTAATCCATGCAGTTATTCTTGAATGTTTTAAATTATAAATTTTAGAAATAAATGTGATAGAGTGTTTGGATTTATAACATAATTATAAAGGTAAGTTAAAGATGGTTTCAGGTTATTAAAGTTCAAAGGGATATGTATTGGTGATGGTATTAGCTCGGTATTGGGATCTACACCCTCACATCAAAATCCCATAGAAATAAGGGTGTCAAGTGATTTACAAATATATACATCAACCACATATTAATACTTTACTAAAAAAGTGATTTGGCTTCCCCATCGATGCTTAAATCTAGTAGTTAGAGCTTGAGTTGAATTGTTTAATGCTTTTTGATATTTTGTATTTTGGAAGTGTGTAAATAAAAGAAAAAAGAAATGTGACTAAATTGATAAATTGAACATTCCTATTTAGATTGTGTGATACTCCAAGCAAGCAAGCAAAAAAATGAAATATAAATCAATTACTAGCAATGTGATTTCATTCCTTTTCTTAAAGAGCATAGGGTCAATTTTGTTGACCAAGTATGAAAAAAACACATAACAAAATTGACTGGGTGGATTTTGTCTATTAAAGCAAGGGCCAAAGAAACACAATTGAACAAGCCAACTGAGTCTCTTAGGAAATAATCAAATACAAAAATAAGTCAATCTAGTCAAATCAATTCTCTGTAGCGTTACAATTTTATATACTAAAAGCTATGAAAAACAAGACTAAAATGAAGGAAATAAATGATGAAGTTAGTGAGAATGAACCTGATGATTTTAATGGTGATAAATTTGATATTTTTATATTATGTCATCCAAAGGAATATTTTTAACTCTGATAATAGATTCAATCAAGTCTAAAAACCTATATGCAAAAAAGTGAACATAGTTGATTATATCAATCCAATTACCTATAGTTGAAGTTGACCTACACAAAGGCAAACATAGTCAATCAGATCAACTATGTGTTCAACCCTTGCACATAATTTTATACTGAGTTGTTAGATTTGATCCAATGATGTAAAAATGAAATAAATAATAAATGATAATAATTGAAAGCATGAAAAAAAACATGCAAGTGTTATTTCATGTAGGGTTCACCAAAATGCATAGAAGGGAAAGTGAAACTAATCTATAAGTCAATTCTACCTGAAAGAAGACAAATCAAACTAGCTCTTCCACTTGTTGGTACATTTAGATAATTAGGTTTGTGACCAATATGGATCCTCAAGACATAGCTTAAAGGTCTCTTACCATACAATTATTAGTAAAATTGGTTAGTGATCACATGTTTGAGTGATATATTTGTAATTACTACATATTATATTATCTTGTGTGTGAGAAAATAATGTGAGTTATTTGGCTAGTAAACCAACTCACATCCCTAGGAGTTTCTAGAGAAATTTTAGGAGATAAGTTTATGTGAGAAAATAAATGGATTACAGGAGAAGATGATGGGATTAGATGATGGCCCTTGAATACTTGATAATAAGAGATCATTGATCTATATAAATGTAATATCTCTCCCTATTGTAATTAATCTAGAATAATAGAAAATCCTAAATAAAATATCAATTAGTAGATTATGAGTTTGATTATTTGGTGTTGAATATGTAGAAATATAAACTATATTAATTATTTAGTATCAAAGTAGAGAAAAGTTCTGATGAGAGTCTTAAATTTAATTATTTTTCAAATATGTAATTCTTTAGATTATCAAGGTGAATGGTGATTATGGCAAAATCATAGGTTTATTAGCAATAGACATTGTAACCAACTCATTATATATCACATGATTATTATTTTTTAATGTGTTTTTTACATTTTTGGCTATGTATTGACTTGAATGATAATGAAATAGATAGTGAAACAACTCCATATTTAAATATTTTTAAGGGATGTGTTCAAAGATCACATTAACTATTACTTGTGCATCTGTCTATATATTTGAGTGGAATATTATAACAAATATATGATATTTCTAGCCAATGTTTTTGAGAGCTTCATGGAAATGTCATAGTAGTCCTACACTTATTAGGCAACTTATATTTTCCATCACGTATATTTCTTCTTGTAGACTTTATGTCATTTTAAATTTCCAATTCTACATAATGGATTCTTCATTACATTACATTGGATGTGATCTCCTAATAGTTTGAAGAAATGATGTGCCATGCCATATATTTACACTTTTCCATGAACTTTGAATATGATATGTGTATTTCATTAATGGTGGAATTATTGTCTTCCTTTGATGTCATGTAATAATTTTACCTGTCACCACATTATTTTATAATGGTTCATGTCTTTTCAAATGAACTATGTATTCAATCCATTTGGTCTTCTTGCATTGATCTATGAAAGACTTGGCATCAATTTTTTGCATTACAATATTATATTTAGTTTTAGATTCTAAGCATCCCATCAACAACAAAAACTAGCATCGAGATTCATAAGGTGCATCAAATCCCACATAAACTGATTTATCCCTTGTCCAACATCAATAGGATCTTTTATATTCAAAATAGTTTATGTTTTTAGTTGAGTCAATTTAGTATTACATATTATAGTTGTATTTTTATTTAATTTATGGTATTTAGAAATTTTTATGTCATGTGGATTATTTTGTCTAATTCATTTAGATATTTTAATTAATTTAATTTTTAATAATAGTCTTTGGAGATATTAGAAATTTAAGTATTATTTTTCATGTGCCTTAGTCTAGTTTTGAGTGGGGATAAAGCATGTGCACTATTTTGTCATTTTGTCATAAATTATATAGTCAAATAAGTTGAATTCAAAGTGTCAAGTCACTTGTATGTCATAATTTTTTATTTTTTTGTCATTTTATCAAAAATAAAAAATTGTCACGTATGTCATAAATGGTCTTTATGTTTATGTCAAAATCTAATGTGTCAAAGTTGTATGTATGTTAAAAGATCTCAAAGTCATTTTTTGAAAAGTTATATTTTATAGTCATGTATAGTCTACTTGAAGTCACTTGTCTGAATTTTAATGGATGCACTTTCGATAGAAACTAATGTCCAAAACATCAAAATTTAGAATAATTTTGAAGTTGGATATGAGGTAAACATCAAAATGGAGGATTCTCGACCAAAAAAAGTCAATGCCTAATAACACGTCAATACATATGACATATAATGAAATAATATAGTTTTTGTAGGAGGATGGAAGAAATAGGAGGTTAGAGGATACATACCATCCTCTCATTAGCCATAAATGATAGGTTAGCATAATGCAATTATGACTTACTTATTAGTTATATTTTTAGTTTTTAAAAATAAGAATAGATGGATTACACATGTTCAATTATTTTAATAATTGAGTTTATTTATTTGTACTTCCTTTTGGAGTAAGATAGTGATGAAAACTAATAGAGTAATTTAGCATCATGATAGGTTTATGGTTGACCTATAATACTATCTTTGTAGGTTATTGGTTGACTTTTAAAACCTTTTAGATGTATATGATTATTTTTTAACCACATGTAAAACCATTGTGTTGGTTTGTAGGTTGGCAGTATGTCAAGTGTAAAACCATCCTGGTTGTTTGTAGGTTGGTGGTAAGCCAGGTTTAAAGTCATTCTGATTGATTATAGGTTATTGGTTGTCCTGATAAAACCATCTAGATCATGAGAAAATTTCATTGATGGTATTTGTAGTATAGAATAATTTTTTCCCCGTGTTCACATTAAGGGGGGGAATATTAGGAAAATTAGTTAGTACTCATATGTTTAAACTATATATTTTTAATTAGTTAAATATTATATTATATTATATTATGTGTGAGAAAATAATGTAAGTGTGTTATTTGGTTGGTAAAACTTTCATGTGGATAGGAGTTTCTAGAGAAATTTGAGGGGATAAGTTTGTGTGAGAAAATCAAGGGATTAGAAGAGAAGATTATTGGATTATATGATGAGCCTTGACTCCTTGATAATAGGATCCCATTGAACTATATAAATGTAATATCTCTCTGTATTGTAATTAATATGGAACAATAGAAAATATCAAATAAAATATCAATTAGTAGATTACGAGATTGATTATTTGGTGTTGAATATGTAAAAATACAAACTAGATTCATTAACAATATCACTAGAGAGGGTTTCAAATCCTCTGGTCAAGCAATACCACATAACAACCCTATCTAGGTCCTATGTTTTGTAATAAACTAAATTAAAATCTAATCTAGTGCTCACTAAAGCTTTTGGAAAAAATGGGCGATAATAAACATAAATAATATATATTAAAATAACTCTACTCAAGTCAATGTAGAATAAATCTTAATCATGGAGAGATAAATACATTCATAATCCAATACATTCCAACTTAGCTACTAATAAAAGAGGAGCAAGAGTTAGGAATACTTACCTTGAAGATGAACCTGTCGAGCCTCAATGTTTCTCTTGGCCAATGGTGTTTTGAAAGAGGTTGTTGTGGTTCATAAGGATAAAAAAGATAGGTCATATCTAGGCTATAATACTTATCCTATGCATGCAAAAGTCTTTTCCTACAAGAAAATTTATTCTCTGTGAAGTATGAAACCCTAAGCAATTACTCCTCAAGCATAATGGTGCATAAATAGATATAGATGAAAAAATGAATTATTTTATCTATCTCTCATTGGAAATGGGGTAAAATATTTGTTATATATCTAGATCTAACCCTAAACACTTCTAAATTTTAATCTGACATAATTAGACTAGCAAGGTTCATTTTAGTGGTACCTATAAAATGATACATAGAGGTCTTAAGTTGAATCAGATTCACAATGATTGTGAATTAGTTCAAAAGGCATATCAATGCACAAACAAATCATGTGATGCCACATAGTGAATGATGTAGATGAATGTTGGAAGTATGAAGAGGTATACCTATACAACATAGTTCAATGCCAACATGCAACATGATATGGGAAAATGCCAATATCATTCAGGCAAATACTACATAGCATGGGTGGATGTTGATAATATGAGAATATGTGTCTAAATAATGTAGATAGATGTTAGCTACATGCTGGCAAATGTTGAATGCCACATCATGGTGTTGGCACTCATCTACATTCTAAGTTGCATTCATTCGCACACACCATGCATTAGGGTTTTTAACAAATCCCATAAAAATGTCCACATCATGCTAGTGAATTCTAGTGTGATATGGGTGCATGTATAGGATATGAATAATAAATTTATCACTATGTGCTACTAATCATAATACACCCATGTGAATATTACATGTTAAGGGGAGTGTTTATAGTGCCTTTCCCTTAGGGGGGTTTCTTGGCCATGTATGTGGGATAATTATCCCCCATGCATAAATGTCACTAATCTATAGATTACAAACATCCACCACTATAAACATCTACTGGTAACCCATAGGCAACCACCAAATGATCTTGAGCATCTGCTAGTAGAATGTCTACTTGTCGATCATGGTCATCCACCAATAAGTAACATGCATCCACCAATAACTCATAGGTGTCCACCTACAACTTAGGCCCTGAGGTTATCCATGAGATACCTACTGGTGGATGCTCACATTATGTTGGTGGATGGTATTAGGCTACAAGAATTTACCTATATACTATGGGGCCATAGGCATCCATCAACAAAACATGAACATCTTCTAACAATCTACAAACATCCACTGGTGGACATCCCATGGGTACCCACCTAGAGTCTTTAGGCATATGACTATAGGCTACTAGCATCTAGTCATAGGCTACCAGCACTGACTGATAGATTTAAGTGTTTTTTATTTAATTGACACAATTTACATAGTGTATAGAATTGGTTTATTATGTAGACTACCAACATCCATCTAACTATATATGGTGAATTCATCAAGATTGGCTTTTGAGGTACCAACAAACTACATTTATATGAGGAAATTTATATTCAAATGTAGGTGAACCTCTCCTCAAAATTAAATTTGACCCCAATTTTTTTTTATGATCTCACCCTATCATCCTCTCCACAAAAATTACCAAATTCTAACTTTAAGAAATGGAATATTCATAGATTAATGAAGATTTTCCACTAAAAAAACCATGTAGACTAGTCAACCTAGTTGTTTAGGAAATAAATTAGTTAGGTCCTAGAAAAGTTGACTAGACTAACTTAGTCTTGTAACATATTCAATTCCCAAAATAGGGTTGATCCATTCAAATGTGTTCAAAATATAGTAAAAAGAGTGTTTGTCTTAGGTAGGGGCTAATTAAGGTGGTGAATTGCTTATAGGAATGTGTAAGGGAGATGTCAAAGCTTAGGGAAATGTATAGGAGGGACTTGTGTTGGTTTTAAGTGGTGGCATAGGGAACAACAATCTTAAGAATCACCAATGGTCTAAACACCCATTTCTTGGTGATCCCTTTAAGGTGTGCACTTAGAGAGATTGAGAATGAATAGGTTCTTGCAAGAGAAAAAGCATCAGTAATTGATAAGTGTAAAAATATTATGTGTATATAGTTTTTTTTACCCTTTTTTAGAATTTTATTTTTCTTCCCAAAATTCAACTACATCAACTTGAATGACTCTATAGGACATGGATAACCTAGTATAATTACATATTATTATTTAAATTCATAAAAAATAGATCAACCTGATCGACCCTATAGGTCTTGGCTGATGTACTTTAGTAGGTGGCTGACCTAGCTTGTTTTACCTTTATTTTTAGACATAGTTTATTAGGTGGCCAACTTAGTTTAGTAGGTGTCTAACCTATTTTAATTTAATTTTATTTTTTTGATATGGTCTAGTAGGAGTTCAACCAAGTTCAGTAGGTGGCTGACCAAGTTTAGTAACATTTTAAATTCATAAGTATGTCTTTTTTCTAGCTTCTAATTAGTCAAAAACTTTGCATAATCAAAGATTTAGATTAGAACCTCACCTATATTATCACTTCAAATGAAACTAGTCAATTTCTTCCTTCATGCCTTCATAATTCCAAATAATTTAATCCATGATACAACTTAAATTTTGTATCCACAAAGTAAACATAATGTAATACATTTGAGGTTACTCACCCTATTCCTCCTCCTACTACCCATGTTCAAAATCTTCCACCAAACAATCCATCTCCTACTAATAATATAGGCAATGCTCCTCCTACCAACACTAATATTCTTACCACTATAAATTATACTCCTCCCATTGATACAATTCAAATCCTTGCTCCAATGATTCAATAAATTAATGTTATGAAAATAAATAACAATTCTTGAATGATGCAAATCCAATGTCATATATTAAAAATGTCTATTAAACCACATAAATTCATCATGAATCAACAAAATATTAATTTTTTCCCTCTTCCTCTTACATATGCCAATGGGAACATCATCCTTCAACCCCCCTTGAATAACAAAATTCTTCAACATCTTCAAAATTAACCTTTAACTCCTTTCTTTATATCCATAGACATTGGAAACATCTCTCCAACTATCACATATGACAGGACTAAATATCCTACTACCTTTCTTAGATATTTTGGTAATATCTAAAAGGAATGGGTCCAAACTAACAACTTTGTTACCAAAAATCTCCTAGTCAAAACCTTTGTTGGTGTTGCAATTGTAAAATAAACTTCCTATACATTCTATCTCACAACTAGAGGATTTAGTCAATGCTCTAGTGAAGTAAGTCCAACATAATGATCTTCCTAAAAATTAACTTAGCCATTTCATCAATTCTAAAAAACATCCTAATTAATCTACTCACATGTTTATTTAACATTGGAAGACTCTGTCTCACAAAGTGGAGAATAACATGAATGATTATACTCTCTTAAAAATATTTGTTGATGTTTTTTAATCTCCTCTTCAATACAATGTTTGAATATTTTTTGCTAAAACTTTAGAAGTCTTAGACCAAGAAAAAATGCAAGACTTTATTTTGAGTCAATTTGAATCACCTCAATCAACTATTAAGGAACCTTTCCAATCATTTTATCACAACATTAATTTATTTAAGCCTCCCCAACCTCAAAAAAGAACATCCAATTCAACAAATTTTAACCTAACACATCCTCCCTTGAGTCTAAAATAACCTAAGATGAAATCTCCACCATCTAAACCCATGATATTTGATACTTACAAACCACCTATAAAATGGTATAATATTGATAAATTTTGTTGGTGGCATGCTATGATAGGTCATTCTCATGATATTTGTTATGATATTCACCAATTTTTTCTTTATTCTTTTCTTGGTCCACATTTCAATCTTGACATTATTTCACAATAATGTTATCAATATTATATTCAAACCTATCAAATCCAATCTAAAGAATCATAATCACATCAGCATCACTTACCTAATGATAAAAAAATACCCCATACCTCCACCTCATCTGCTAATGTTATGAAAAATATAGTTGATCCCTATTCATACACTAATAAATAAAGGGTAACTAACATGAACAACTTAAAATAGGTGGTTGCATTGGTCAAACCTTAACCTTTTAGGTCACACAAACCCAAAGACCACCTATTTAAAATGTCTACCCCAAAATGCATCATAAATGGTCCTCCTTTGCATTATAGACCTATTTTTACCTCTCTTATAAATCATATGTAAATTTCAATATCCTCAAAATCTAAAAATCAACACATTTACCTATCTCCAACTGCACACATCAGCCTAATGTAGTTCAATCTAATGATTTAGCTTCATATCATTTTATATCACATGTTTGAAAATTTTATGATGCCCATCCATAGACTTTAGGGAATCTTATAATGCCCATATTTACATCAAATTTCCATTTGGGGCATCCTACAAAGCATAAACTAATTGTATGTTGTATAATAACAAACAAATTCATCATCAAAAAACCTTTTGATATATATAGGTTTGTATGTAACATACTCATGGATGTTAACATTATCTTGATTATTATTTATGTCTCATATATCTTTATTTTTGTGTGTTTTATTTCCTTTAGTTTCCTTTTAATTGACACCATTGTTTCTTTTGGATTCTTTGGTTTTATTTCACTTTACTAGCACCATTATTTCCTCTTTGGTTCTTTGGTTTTATTTAATTTCACTTTAATCCTTTGTTCCCATTTTGGTTGTTAGACATCTCTTTCATTATTATTATTTATTATCTTTTTATGTCATTATTTACCTTAGTATATTTATTATTTTCTACCCTTATTTTATTACCCCCTTTCTTGTGATGATCATTTAATTTCCTCTTTCTTGAGATGTCCCTTTACTCTCCCCCTCTTTTGGGATGACTATTACATGCATTGATGCTTGTGATAGATCCCTTATAGATTAGTAAGTATTCCCTAGTGACATGAATCTCATATCATAATTTGATAGCATTTAGAGCATTAATTTCCCTCCTTGTGTTCAGCTATGAACATATTCATCATTTATAACTTATTACATGGATGAATCTCTCATGATCCACATCTTTCCCTTATTTCCTTTAGTTTAAGGAACATATAAACCAATTTTGAGTTTGAAAACTTAATATTTTGAACGCTAGGAGTCTTTATAAACTGTGGTCTTTAGGTCCTTCTCTCTAGTGAACAAGTGTACGTTCTCTTTTGTTCATCACCTATTTCATTCATGTTTGATTCTCTAAATATGTAAGGACAAAGAATAGAAAAAGACAAAAGAATTAAAATATAAATAATAAAATAAACAAAATGTAATGATCAAAAGGTAGAAACAATCATTAAATTTAGGTCACATCAAAAGACATGATTTTTGACACATATCTAATCTTAATCAAATCTCAAACTCCAAATTTGGCTTCATGATAGAGCCAAGGTCATTTGGGTGCATTATGCTAGTATAGTGGGTAGGAGATCTCATTATATCATATACCATATATTTCCACATAATTTCTCATGCAATTACCCAATCTTCATAGTAGACTACTGAATCTATAAGGGGTCAGGAGGAATGGGGAACATGTTGTGGGAATGTAGGTCCATTTTAATTTTCATGGATATAGCCTTCATGGGATGATTTATGCACTTCACTTATTGGCCCAAGATTTATGTTCATTAGTCAAAGTGTCCTAAGTCCTTGATGTTGATATTTATTAGCCTTTCTCACTTATCTAGTATATCTCATTCTTACTAAGGATGTTTAAATCACCCATGTTGTTCCTCACATTCATTATTTGCATCATATTTTACCAATATTCTTCTTATTGGATATTGTTTTTAGTTTTTCAGATCTTTGATTACCTATACCTACATACACCTATTGGTTTATTTCTTTTGAGTTGCATTTTTATACCTTGGATAGGACTAAGATTTCCTCACAAACAATGTTTCACATTTTTCTCATCACACCATATCATTGTTATACTAGTCATTTTGTTAGGTGGTTGTGTTTTATTACATCATATCTTAGAACAAACACTAAGTTTGAGTTGTCATCCTTTAGAGATTTTATTTTCATATATCCATTATGTTGTTATTTTTTTTATGAAATTTATTTATATTGTATTTGAGATTTTACATGATTACATGTTTTTATTTATGTATTACTTGACATACTTATCTTATGTTTTGATTTACAATCTCATTTTTAATCATTTATGCTTTATTTATGTTTGATTTGACATTTTTATCTTTTATGGGTTTTTATTTCATTTGCTTATGTATCTTTATTAGATTTTTCTTGCATTGATTTTTCATTTACTTACAATGTTTTACATGCTTCCCAACGTGATTTAGTATGTTCTACATTTTTTATTATTATTCATATTTTACATACTTCCCAATGTGATTTATTATGTTCTACATTACTTTTTTTATTCATGTTTTACATGATCTCCAACGTGATTTAGTGTGTGACACATTCATTTTTCATCATTTTTTTATTTACATGCTTGATCATTTGATTCTAACTTAGCACTTATTACCCTAGCTTACCAATTGACCAAGTGATTTACTTTAGTTCTAAAAAGTTTAATTAATTTAATTTTCATGTGTTTGATTGTTTTTTATCTTTAGTTTTGTATCCCTAGAGTTTATCCAAGTAAATTAATTCACCCTCCATCATCAAAATTACAAAAATAGTAGACAATCATTCATTAATAAAGGTAATTCAATATACATATATGATACTTTTACATTACTTCAGTTATTTCCTTACTTTCAATTACTTTTATACTTCATACTAAAATCTATTAGCTCATCATTAGCATTTGTTATGTTCTTTTCTTGATATAACATCCCATGTCATAAATGCTTAACATGTGATGAGCTTTGAGCATGGCATATGTATACATAATATTTTTAAACTTTATCATTTATTGATGCTTTCTCTCTTGCAAGAACCCATTGAATGTCAATCTATTTGAGTGCATGACTTAAAGGTTACACTAGGGTATGGGTTGGTATACCTTTCATGATTCAAAAGATTGTTGGACCTATACCACAATTTGAAACCAATATAAGATACTCCTATCTATTTCACTAATCTTTAAAACCCCACTTATATATTTACCTAATAAACTCACCACCTAAAATATCCCCTAAGAAAAAACCTATTTTTACCATGTTTCCTACTACATCAACTGGGTTAACCCAATTTTGGGTTCAGTGAATGTTATAGAACTTTGAATGCCTAATGTCTCTATTTCCTGCCTAACAAGGTTGATCAGGTAAACTACACTAGCTAAAATATTGAGAGGTTTTAAGGTCAATCCATGGATATATATAACCCCTTTCATTTCATTTCTAATAAAGGATCAATCAATTACACATCATCATTTCTCATAAATATTATTATATAATCAATAGGAGATTTTATTGCTTAGGTTTGTTCCTTGAAGAAGTAGTAGTTGTCTTGATGCATAAGAGGAGTCTTATAGCCTAGAGATAATTTTTTCCTTGTTATCCTTACAATCCCACAACAACATCTTGCAAAGCACCATTGGCCAAGGGGGATATTGAGGCACAATGAGTTCAATTCAACAAGGTAAGTATATCTTGTCACTTCATAGTTTGATAAGTAGATATTGTAGAGTTAATATATATTTAATTATCTCTCTCCTTACTTAGATCATTTCTATGTTATAGATAGATTTGTCTTTGCATATTTATTATCTTTCCCATTTTTTCCATAAGACTTGTTGAGCACTATATTAGCTTGCATATGAATTTAATAGATTATCTTAATTTTTTTTTAGTAGATTAGCTTGTTTAATATTATTTATAAATATAAAATATAGCTAGGGTTATCACAAGATGGTATTTGATTAAAAGCCTTAGAAACCTCTCATTTACCATAGTGTGATACTTGATCCCTTAGTGTAGGTTTAGTGGATCTATTATTGGTCATAACCCTTATTTAAATGTATTGGTAAACATACCTTTTAGTTGATTACCTTCTTTGATATTGAATATTATTGAGTAGGATATGTTATAGAACTATCTATTTTCTCTTGTAAACATCATTTACCTAGAAAAAATTGATCCCACATGTGATCTATCCTCCATGTGGTATAACCATTTATACACCTAAAATAATATACATATAGGATACATATAACAAGATCCTTCCCATCTATAATAATAGGGGAAATAAAAATATCAAATGGTCCACCTCTATCTCATGGCCTTACTAGATCCTAAACACTTTGTTCCTTGTGTTAGTAGTGTTCTAAATCAGATAAGGAGTAAACCACATTACCATAGAGTATTTTCATTTGCTATAGAATAATATTATTCCTATAAGCTAACATAATTGAGCCTTATACAGACTAGCCATGTGGTGAGATATTGATATTTGAATAAACATAAGATGACTTGATTGAAGAAAAGGTGTGTCTCACACACACATAACCATTGCACTATAAGGTATCTAGTTGGTATTTATATTAAGACAATGTAATATTATAGACATAGCATATATAAGGTTTTGATTTTAATAATGAAGAGTAATATATGTTATAGAGTAAAGCAACCTTCATAATAACATACTATGGTATAGCATAAATAGATTTGATAACATTATATTCTACAATCATTATAGCAATAGAAGTAGAGAGAAGTTAGTGTAGGATTTATTGGGTATTGTGTATTAATTACTATGAATAAGCAAACCTACTTAATTTTAATGAATACATAAGATAATTTTATAACAAATAATAACATGTTCCACATTAGTCTTTTTATAGTAGTTTTTTTTCTTTAAATTATATTTACTGACTTAAAACTCAAATGAAATTAGGGTTTTTATTGAATACTTGTAGATTAGGAGATGTTGCACACCACTTTGAATCTAATGACTATGAGAATTTATTTTTGGTTGGAAAGAATAATGTGCACACATGTAAACACTTAGACAAAAATAGGTTAATAAATAATTGGGTCAGCTGCCTGGTCAGAAACCAGTCCCAAGAAGTTACAAACTTCCTTAAATGGATGTTATCTCACTTATTAACACAATCAATTGGATAAATAATGTGTGAAATTATAATAAATAAACTATGTGATAAAAATTATAATTAATATTAAATCCTCTCTTAATCTATCAACTTAAGTATAATATCTGTCTCAATAAGTCATGGCAATATTTACATCATCTTGTATGACATCTAGATAGTGGCTTTGAAAGATGGATAATAAACAATAGTATAGAGAGATAGCTCAAAAGATATGTCACTTTAATCAAGAAATAGGGATCTAGATACTATGGGAAGATATATGATATTGATTATGTCATGTATTATTCTTGGTAGAGTCATCTACATACAAAGACCAGATTCAAAATGACAAAAATTAGTAAGGATTAGAAATAATGATCTAAGATTAAGGTCTTGGGTTATTAAAATTAAACATAGTGGACTAATGTCGATCCTATTGGGATCATTGTTGATATATATAATCGATACCGATTCAAAATGAATCAACATTGATTCTCTCTATAACTAAGATTAATTAAAAACTAAGGATAGATTGGATTATAGAGGCTAATTAATGATTGATGAGGGGTATATACATTATTTTAAAGATTAAATAATCAAATAAAAGAAGAAAACTCGATATAAAATTAAAGATATAAACATGATTAGTTATCTTTGATCTATTTACAAATAGAATGAAATTATCTTCATAAATATAGGCAATCTTCCAGGCTTGTGATGATGAATGCAGATTAGATGTAGTAAAAATTTAGAAGAGTTTCATTAAAGAAGTCCTTAAGTCTCTAGGAAATCTAGCAACAATTCTAGGTTTAAATTTTATGGGTTTAGAATCCAAGGTTTTGTTAGGTATTTATGGATCAACATCGATCCAAAGAATTGGCACCAATCATGAGTGAATTAGTACCAATTCACCTAAAATGGAAGGTTTATTCCAATTTTGGGGTAAAATTGGCTTTACTGAGGGTGAGGTTATTGGTAATAAAATTATATGGGGCTAAATTGGTTGAAAGGTATACTCCTTAGGTTATTAACTAATTTAGGAGGCTATGGGTAGAAAGGTAAGAGTAAAGGAAAGTTACCAAGTTATCAAATGTAAATATAATAAACCTTAGGATAGGGATTATTTAGGAGATTAAACAAACATATAGACTTCTAATACCTAATCAATCATACATAGGGTATGAAATTATAGTGTCTACATTTGCCCCTTTTTATGGATTGGTATGGAATATGTGTTATGAGATAAAACCCATGAGAGGTTCAATTCCCCAATTTTATGCAAGGAGGTATCCCCCCTCAAACTGGGAGCTGGCGTAGGATAAGGAACAAATGATGGGTTGGAAAAATAGAATAATAGGTGGGATGGTTAAATAATAGATTAGTTGTAAATAAATATAGATGCATAACATGAAGTATATTTTTTCATTAATAATATATAAGATAATACAGGTAGAGATGCCTCAAGGCAAATCTCATAATAAAATGCCACAATTATGAATAAGTGGGCTTAACAAAGGCTCAACAAGAGAACAAGTGATAAGGTTTACTTTATTGAAGCATTTGGTGTGCTATATGGTGTGTGCACTACCTATATACAACTATTCTTAAGAGAAAAATATATTATCATCACTCAATGAGGGGAGATAACCAAAAGAGTACATGCCTTGTGCAGGGTATGGGACTAATAGGGGGTCAAAATCCACAAACCTAAAATGGTATACAATAAATAATAGGGTAGGTATGGAAAGGTATTAGGATAAATCTAAGGAGTAGGGATAGATTTATGTAAAATTATAAGTACTAAACAAAAGGGGTAAATAGGTGTTGATCCAAAATGAATCGCTAATGATCCACTAAATTAGTGTCGATCAAAAATAGATTGGCATCAATTCAAATTCAAGTATATAAGCAAGTTCAATGTGGAAAAGGGTTCATTTGCTATTTTTGAAAATGAAATGATACTTGAGAGCTCAAATTATGAGTGTGCTATGAAATTATATGGAGGCTAGCGACAGTAGATTGAGGTGATGATGACACTACCAAGATGAGGTAGGTTCATTATTTTATTTTTTATTTTTATTTTTTGAAGTTTTTAGGATTTTTGGAGTTAAGATAGGGATAGGGATAGGGTAATATGGTAGAAGATAATTGGTGATAACTACTCATCAATTGGTGATGATTTACTAGGAATCAACATCGTTTCATGAAATGGCAACAATCCCTATGGAATGGTGTTGATCCATAAGGGATCGATGTTAATTCACATAAAATATTTAAAGGGCTTATATTAGAGTCTAGGAGTAAGAGAAGTTATACTTTTTAGGATAATTTAGGATTATAGGGGATGCTAGTGATAGGCGCAAACTCTACTATTGATGTGGGATCAAGTGATATGCTTACTTGAGTGATTAAAAATCTATCTCAATGATGATGACTAGGACCACTTAGAGGCCATAGGATTAAGAGGAGTGTATCACTATAGATGAATCCATCAAGATACAAGCTTATTGGTTGTCTTGTTAGAGTATTGGGATGTTACTATCAAGATGTCTTGGCTTCCTACCAGAGAGATGACCATCTCTAAGGAGGACATATACCAAATTTTATGACTTCCTATGTAGGGAGAGCTTATAGTACCTATAAATGAGTAGGATTGGGGAGTAACATTGACATGCCTATATGGTGAGGACATGGAGGATATTATATTTTTTGTTGGTGGTTTTGATTTTGACCCTTTATATGTGGTCAAAATAGTAGGGAGAGGTATACTGACTATGATGTTGTTGGCTATATCCTGCTATGTACTCCTAGACTCAAGGGTAGGTATATTTACATAGAGCTTGATAGGGTTTACACACACACACACACACACACACACACACACACACACACACACACACACACACACACACAAATACATGATTATGATTTCTAATTCTATTATGGATTATATTTATGGATAATTCTTACATTTAGATTATAGATTTTATCTTATTAGATGATGTGATTTATTATAGTTGTTACATGTGATGGATTTGTGTTTAAAATGTTTATGGATTATGGGTAATATGGATGTAGTTTAGATCATGGATTATGGATTTTTATGTGATGTGATTACATTATTTTAAATGTTATAAAATGATTATGGATCAAGATTATGGATTTTATGATGGTTATAATTTTTATGTATGGATTTAATGCTTAAAATGTTCATGATTAATTAATATGGATGTGTCTTTGACTATGTGATTTTGGCCTTAATGAGTTGATTAGGTTATGGATTATGGGTTTTTATGTAAAAATGTTTATGGATTATGGATGTATATTTTATTATGGATTATATATTTTATACATTGTGATTATGGATTTAAAAAACTTTCAAATGTCTTAAATTATAATTATTATGGATTTTTTTATTATATTATGGATCATGAAAAATGTTTATGGATTATGATTATTATGGATGCAAATTTAAAAATTACTAATTTTTATGTTTATATATTTTTGAATGACAAGATTAGGATATTTCTTAATATATGTGGAGCACTCATTTAATTTACAAGAGGATTTATTGATCATTATTGGCTCATACCATGATCCCAAGAAAAACCACTTGAAAGGAATGCATGTGCATCCTTAACTAACTGCTAATACCTATCCTAACAGCCTTAGGTTTACTAAGTTTAGGATATTCATTGATTTTGAGATGGATAATTCCAAGTATTTATTTTTAATATTTGATAGAAAGTGGATTCTAAGAAGATGTTTTCCACTTGCATACCCAAAACTAAGTTCAAACCTACAATCCATTTGTGCCAATCCATATAGACTGATCAATATGGGAAGTCTACTAAATTAAAGAAAGTTGATCAATGTGAAAAGCTTTCTTGGGATGTTTTTATGCATGATAGATATCCTTAAAGGGAGTGGTTTATATTTTTAGATATGATTTTCAAATAATCTATTCTTTAAGGGAGCAGTCTGCACTTTTGATATTTTGTATATTTTATAGAGTATATAGATTTCATAGTTGTCCTTCGAGGGATCAATCTATTTATTTTGATTTATCTTGTAGATGATCTAATTTTTTTTTTAAAAATCCTGGTATTATTATTTCTTTATGTATTGGCCTCAAGTATCCTAAGATAATTTTTCAAAGCTTTGTGACACAAGATAATACACTCATTCCCAAAATGAATTAGTGATAGGGAGAGATTTCAGGGAATAATGACTTGGATCTCCTTTCTATTATAGGTGAATCTTATCCAATTAGAGCATGCTATGAATAAAGATGATGTATTCATATATAATATTAAAAATGGGTAGTGCTTTTGAATAATGACATGTTTCAATATATCATTATTTGGTTTAAGAATAGTAGGGGTATACAACCAAGAAACTAAACTAGGCAGAACAAGGTGATTAAGATTTATTAATAGTAGAGAGGATGCAGATGCAATGCACTAAGAGGTTCTTGTTCTATTTTTTCATCAAAAGAGGCCAAGTGATATGCCCCAGATCCATATTTATGGGTGATAATATATGGTTCGAGCCAATTTAGAGAAAAAAAATCCCCTTTTACCTTTTTCCATATTAGTGGCATGTTGATTTTCCTTTAAGACAAGGTCACCTGTATTAAATTGTTATTATTTTAAATGCTTATTATAGGCATGATTTATTCATTTCTGATATACATGGATATGGTCAAGGGCCACTAATCAATGCTCATACAAGAGTTTAAGCTAGGCTAATCATTCCTAATGGAAGTCATCCTTAGAAATGATAGATTTAAGGGATATGAGAAGTTAAGGAATTTGAGCCTCTAGATGAAGTAAAACTTCAGTAACATAGACTAAATAAAAATGAGTAACACCTATAGGGTTTTAGATACTAGTTCAATAAGATGACAAGGTAAATGGAACATGAAGATGTTAGTTCTTTCCTACTTCATTAACAACTTTAGTTAATATTTTGACAAGAGTTTTATTAGATGCCTTAGACTATCTATTAGGTTGAGGATAGTAAAGTGAGGATAAGTTATGCTTAATGATAAAATAATTATAGATCTCTTGAAACTTTTTTTTCTTAAAATATTTTCCATTATCTTTGATGATCTTATGAGGGACACCAAAGTGACAAATAATATGATGACTAATGAATTCAATAATTTTATCTACTTTGGTTGATATAAAGAGGATAACCCCCACCCACTTAGTAAAATAACTAATGATGGTAATGATAAATCTATGTTTTAAGGAAGACATAGGGTTAATCTGACCTATAAGATTGAGCCCCTACTGAGAAAAAATCCAAAAATCATGTGCTACCTGTAATGTTTAACTAGGGACATGGGATAGTTTGGCACGCTCTTGACATTTGATGCATTTTTTAACATATTAACAACAATCCTGATTTAAAGTGGGATAAGAATATCCCAACCATAATATTCTCATATTTATGGTATTTTTAGGGTTTGAGATTGTACCCTAGCTGAGGAGGGGATTGTTCAGATATTCCTACTCAAATCTAGACCATCATGGGACTGATCCTAGGCTGTGTGTATCCTAAAAGTGGATTAGACCTCTGGAGAAGGTCAAATTCCTTCTATATCTATCACTTAAACTAAAACAAACTAGAAAAGGGAGATAAAAGTGGGTAACAAAGCATGAAAACATGTAAAGGAGGTGATGCACCAGTAATGTGATTGCTCATCCACTCTATCTAAACTTCTAAAAAGAACTAATGATATCGTATCTATAAGTCCAAATAATTATATATGCATTAGTATTTCATGAAAAGGTTCACCAAATTATCAAAACCTAAGGGAATTGATGGGGAGGCCTTATTCAAGGCACTAACTAGTCAATGTATCCACTTTTTAGCTTTAATCAAATGACATTAGACACTAGACATGACCTACAAAATAATATAATCTAGTAACTAGGTGATATTCATGATTTGATAAGGGAGATATTTCTACCACATATGCAAATCAATCTAACATCAACACACTATACTGGAATCATGAAAACTAAAAAATAGTACTTTATTTATTTCAAGAGGTTACAAAGATAAAATTTAGGGAGAGTCTAGTCATGCTTGAGAGAGGGATTATTAATTTGGGATATAAGGATCAATTTTAGGGCTTAAAAGCTTGCAATTATAGAAAAAGAATGAGAGAGAGGGAATTATGGATTGGAAAAATACAAACTAATTTTGATGGATTAACACCAATTCAAGGATGTTGTTGAGTCAGGATCTTATCAAAAAGGTACAATTTCAAAGGGCTTTGAAAAATAATTTAATGCTCATGTGATCTTTATCTAGCCACCAAGTCATCATCTTAGGATTCCATACTACTTCTACTTGATCTATTGACAAGGACCAACCCTTCATCTTGGAAATGAAAGAGATTATTGGTCTATTTTGAACTACTAGAATGTACCCTTTTGTCGAGGTTGAATTAAGCATAGATCTATTTATAGATTGAAAACCAATCATATTATTGGTTTTGCTATAGCTTAATGCCTAATCTTATTTTGAAAACCAAATGTTAAAATTTGATTGAAATAGGTCTAAATGAATAAGACTATCTTCAATGAGCTCTATTGATGATGCTTAGTCTTTGAATATTCACCCCGACTCAACTTGAATCATGTTCAAGTTTTATTTCCTTTGTATTAGCTTATCCAAGTAAAAAAAACTATCTCCTCGACCTCTTTTGAATGTCCCAAGGCTTGCTCCTACTTATTGGTTGTTGAATGCTGATTTAAACCCTTAAATTTTCTAACTCTTGTTTTTTCATTGATCTACGTATGAATATATGCCCATGAACCATCTATTTTCTACCAATTTAATGTGTTTATTCCCTTTGTCCTTCACTCATTATCTCTTTGGATTCATTAACCAGTTTGACTCATGTTTGTCATTCTATTTAGATGTATGAGTTCACATGCACCATAGAGCTCCCTAGGCCCACTTTCTTGTTAGTTATTACACTCCATTATATCATGGGTATGATTGAGCATGATCCCTTGATTTAACTTGGACCCATCCTTTTGTCAGTGAATTCAATCTATTGGATCTTGGCTTGATTATCCCACACCATTAGATTATGTCCAAATTGTAAGTATTTAAAGGATTTAACCTAGGGACCTTTTGAATTAGTTGACTTAGCAAAAATCATTAGATATTATGTGTCAATATGAGGACTCTCATGGATCGTTAGATCTCAACTAACTTCAAACCTTTTAAGGAGCTTTTGAAATGAAATGGTTATTTGCCTTGATTAAAATTGTTGTTTGTGATAAAATCATTTAATGTCTACATGGACATATTTGACATTCTATTTACTATAAAATTTAAGATCATATGCATTTTTGTAGTGTCTTTATTTTGATTCATGCATGAATATCATTCATTATTTTATCAACTTTGATAATTTACATCTTGAAACATAGGAATCATGAGGGGCCAAATTTGTTGGAGATATTCTTGAGGTCAAAAGGAATAAACCCATTTGATTCACTGGTCTCAAAATATTTTTGAGTAAATATATAAAATTTTGAACTTGACTAGTCCATATATGGTTTACATGACATCCTGGTGACATTCTAGCTTATTTGGCTAAGTATGGAAAATCTAGCAAAAATGTTTGGGGAGGAAACTTTGGACCTCAATAACTTTTGATGTGATTTGGTGGAGGACTTAGAACTTGGCACATAGAAACTTGGGACTAAAATGATCTAACCCATGTGATCATTTTATCATGAAACTATTGTATGTGTGATATATAACATCAATAAAAGGCCTAATTGGACTTTCTGCCACTAGACTCAAATGTCAAGATAGACTCAATGAAGAACCAAATGAACTCCATATACTTCCATATCTATTTCATGCACTTTTGACACCTCATGGGGGATTTATAACTCTATACCTATCCTTAGAATATGACAAATTAAACTTTAATTAGACTTATCGTGTTTCAAAATGTTTTCAAATAAAATGATCCTCCTCTTTTATCATTGGGTCCTTCTCTCAATTAGTTACATTGCTCAGTCCTTGAAAACTCTATATGTAGACAAAAAATGGCCAAAATATTTGATGATTTGTCTAGGAAGGATACTTGTTATGATTTAATTTAGACCATGTAAATGACCTTAGACATATAACATATAACACATATGTTCCATTACTACAAAAAACCTCTCGATTGGCAAAGACAATTGACTCCAACAAACAAGGAAAGAAATACAATAAAATAAAGAAACTATCCTAACAAATCAAATGTGAAATCAAACACTTATCTAGGACAAAATATAAGCAAACTAACCTAAATAACCATGACAAAACATGATCCACTAGGATCAAAATGAAAATTCATGAATTTACTCATTATAAAAGATGGTACAAGTTGAAAAGTAGGGGGTTTATTAAACATGACCTTTGAAGAGGTAGTCTTATTGCCAATTATTTATCTTAACATCTCCTAAAATGAGCCATCAATAATAAACCAATCACCAAAAAATACAAATTCATATTTCACTTCTAGATTTCATTTATGTTGCTTGTCAAGTATAACCTTATCAAGTGATATTTCATCTATGCATGATTTTTGGATGATCTTATCGTTCTTATCAAATTTTAAATTTTCATCCAAATTTTCATAGAGTTATAAATAGTCAAACCAAGTTGTATCATGATATTGAATAGGTGATTCTTGATCAAACTTCTAAATATCATGCTCTTCAATATCTTGCATAGATTCAAAATATAGCCACTAATCATCTTTTTGTTCTTCATTTTGATCAACCTACATAAGATCATTTTGAAAGGTATCTTGATCTTCCTCTAGTGGAGAGATCTCAACATCATATATGACATTAACTTATATCAATTTCTCATGGATTTCCTCTATATCAAGACAATTCTTCTTATGCATACTTGAGATAACTTTTTCAATATCAGATACAATCTTAGTTTCAACTTGGTTTTCAAGTGGAGTATTAATGAAAAATTATTCATCATACACACTTGAATAATCTTCTTCAAATTCTTCAAGAACTTGATTTGTAGATGCAATCTCTTTCTCTATTCCCATAAAATAGGGTCCTCTTAAAGAAGGGAGATGATGGGAGGGTGATGAAATTCATTTTCTTGAGAGTAAGTATGAAGCATGAGAGGTTGATCAGGATCATATTTTGGGATCTTTAGGGTAATGGAATCATATACAGGATCTTTAAGAGGAATAAAAGAGAAATTTTGGAGAACTTCTATATTCTACTCCTTCCACTTGGCCATTACTTCATCAAGGTCTGAAACCTTTTTTGTCCTTATGGATAACTTGATATTTTGGGATAAGTGATGAAGAAAAGGAATAATAAGAAGAAATATATTCCTAAATAGGTTCCTAAATAGGCATACGAATAGCTTCTTGAATAGGCTTTTGATTCCAACTATGAATCTTAATTGGCTCACAGTGAACATGATCAATAACTTTATGAGAGTAAGGAACATAAAAAGGTTGGTAATGAATACAAGAGGGTTCTTGAGAAAATTGATCCACCTAAACTTTATACCTCTCACAAGCCTCTACCTTTTATAATACAAAGATACAAAATGTAAGCCTCTCCTCTAAATCATTAGACACATTTTGAAAAGTTGTTCATTCACTTCCTCATATGAGGAATTTGAACATACTTTTCTTGCATATGTAATATATTTAAGCTCTATTTCATCCATTCTCTCTTAGAGATAAAGATGCTCATGTACCACATCATATCCATATGGGAAAGGTAAAATATGTTATTGAAATGGATATGGTTCATAAAGAAGGTCAGAGTCATGATCTTGGTAATAAGGATCATGGAAAACATGATAAGGCTCATCATAACTCTGATAAAAATATTAGTAAGGCTGATTTAGCTCATAACAAGGATTATATGGATTTTAAGAAGGATGGTATGATCCATCATAAGGATGATAAGGAGGTATAACATAAGAATTTCCCTCATACATAGCCATGAAAATAACATCAAGATAGTGCAATGAAAATGAACTTACTTGGAAACTACCTAGACTTTAGAAGTAATTGCTTGAGCTAGGAATCACTAAATTCTTCATGAATACTACTGTAAATGCGACTTCACCAATAATATCTCTAATTTTTCCCATTGATCATGCCAAAACTATTAGGGTTTTATATTTCACCCTAGCTAAGGAGGGGATTATTCATATCTTCCTACTCAAATCTATACTAACACGAGACTGATCCTAGGCTATGTGTATCCTAAAAGTGGATCAAACCTTCAGAGAAGGCCAAATTCCTTCTGGATCTATCACCTAAACTAAAACTAACAATAAAAGTGAATTAAAAATGGGTAATAAAGCATGAAAACATGTAAAGGAGGTGATGCACCAGTAATGTGATTGTTCATTCACTCTATCTAAACTTAGAACAAACACTAATGACATTAGATCTACAACTATAAATGGTTGTATATATATTATTATTTCATGAAAAGGGTCACCAAATTATCAAAACCTAAGGGAATTGATGGGGAGGCCTTGTTTAAGGTACTAACTAGTTAATGTATCTGCTTATTGGCTTTAATCAAATGACATTAGACACTAGACATGACCTGTTAAACAATATAATCTATTAATTAGGTGATATTTAGGATTTAACAAGGGGGAAATTTATACCACATATGCAAATAAATCTAACATCAACACACTATACTATAAACATGAAATCTGAAAAAGAGTCCTTTATTTATCTCAAGAGGTTACAAAGATCAAATCTAGGAGGAGTTTAGTCATGCCCAAGAGAGGGATTATCAATTTGGGATAGAGGGATCAATTTTAAGGCTTAGAATCCTATATTTTTAGAAAAAGAATGAGAGAGAGGGAACTATGCATTGGAAAAGGACCAATTGCTTCTGATGGATTAACACCAATTTGAGGATGTTGTTGAGTTAGGATATTATCAATAAGGCACAATTTCAAAGGCATTTATAAAAGAATTTAATGCTCCATTAATATTTATATGGCCACTAGGTCATCATCTTGAGATTCCATGCTACTTCCAATTCATGAGGACAAACCCTTCATACCCCGTAATTGAAAGAGATTCTTGGTCTATTTTGAATTACTAGAATGTACCTTTTTTGAGGTTGTAACTGAGCACAAATCTCTTTATAGATTGAAAACCAATTATATTATTGGTTTTCTTATAGCTCAATGCCTAGTCTTATTTTGAAAACCAAATGTCAACCTTCAATTTAAATAGGTCTAAAATACCAGTCTTATCTTCAAGGAGCTCTATTGACGATGCTTGGTCCTAAAATATTTACCCCAACTCAACCCAATTCACATCTTAGCTCTATTTTCTTTGTATTATCTTACCTAAGTCAAAAAATATTATCTCCTCAACCTCTATCAAAAGTCCCAGTGCTTAATCCTAATTATTGATTATCGAATGTTGACTTAGATATTTGAATTTTATAACTCTTATTCACTTCATTGATCTACCTATACATGGATGCCTTTGATCCATCAATATTTTTCCAACTGAATGCACTGGTGCCATTGTCCTTGACTCATTAGCTCTTTGGATTCATTAACCAGTTTGACTCATGTTCACCATCTGATCTAGATGTATGAGTTCATGCACACCATAAATTTACTTGGGCCCACTTTCATATTATTTTTTCACTCCATTAGATCATGGGTATGATTGATCACAAGCCCTTGATTTATCTTAGACCCATTCTTTTGTCATTAATTAGCTCTATCAAATCTTGGTTTGATTATCCTATACCATTGAATTATGTCCAACTTATAGGTCTTTAAGTGCTTTAACATAGGGACCTTTTAACTTAGTTGACTCAGTGCAGATCATTATATCTTGTGTGTTAGTATGAGGACTCCCATAGACCATTATATTTTGACTAACTTCAAACCTTTTAAGGACCTTTTAAACCCAAACAATTACATGCCTTGATTAAAATTGATGTTCATGCTAATTTCATTTGACGTCTGTGTAGACATATTTAAAATTATATAGACCATAAAATTTGAGCTCACATGGATTTTTTTAGTGTCTTTATTTTTAATCTCACATGACTATAATTCATTATTTGATCAACTTTGACAATTTATGTCTTGAAACATAGGAATCATGGAGGGGCCAAATTTGTTTGAGATGTTCTTGAGGTGAAAAGGAACAAACCTAATTGATCTACTACTCTCAAAAGCCTTCTGAGTGAATATATGAAATGTTTAAATTGATTTTTCCATATTTGGTTTGCATGATGTCCTAGTGACGTTCTAGCTTATTTGGCTAAGTATGGAAAACCTAATGAAAATACCCTAGAGGTAATTTTGGACCTTAATATAATTTGATGTACTTCAATGGAGGATGTATAATTTAGTACGTAGAAAATTAGGACTAAAATGAGTGAATCCATGTGATCATTTTCTCATGGAACTATTGCATGTGTAAGATATAACATCAAAAAAGGCCTATTTAGACTTTCTACTATATCTATTCTGAGCACTTATTACACCTCATAGGGGCTCTAAAACTCTAGATCTATCCTTAGAAGATGATAAATTACACTTTAAGTAGATTTAAAGTGTTCTAAAAGGTTTGCAAATAAAATGATCCTATTCTTTTATCATTGGGTCCTTCTCTCAAGTAGGAACATTACTAAGTCCTTGAAAGCTCTATATGTAGGCCAAAAATGGCCATTAGGCATGGCCACTAAAAACTCCACCACATGACCTATCATGAACTTCTTAGATAAAAGAGGTAAATTCATGATTCTAGAGATAACAAAGAAGGATACCATAAAAAATATGCTTATAATGAACACCCCTAGTATGATAAAATGTGTGACATGATGCTAGAAGGCTTGATTACCATTTTTAGATAGATGTAAAAGAATCATCCCTGTGGATAGATAATAAAATATCTATGCATACCAAAGATCTAATGGATTTTCCTCCACACTATGGATGGAAGGTCAATTTTGGTAAAGGAAAGTTGATTAATCTTATGGATGAGGACCAATAACTTAAATTCCTAAGATTATGGTGGGATAAAGGAGGCCAAGGAAGCCATAGTATTTACAAACTTGTAAGTTGATCGAGGAGTAGCTTGGACATAATGCTCAAAAGTGGCTAGTAACTAATCAACTAATGTCTTATACTTTTGAAGGGTATCATTCTTACATAAATAGATGACCTTAATTTAATTGACCATAAGATGGGAGTCAACATATACATTAAGTGTCTTAATACCCAAAGATAAAGAGGTTTGGAGACCTATGATCAAAGCCTCATATTCTACCTTGTTATTAGTGTAGTCAAAATCAAGCTAATGGATAGAGGTATAGGTGTTCCCCCAAGAGATATTAGATAATTACAACTCCCCCACCATGATTGTATTTGTATCCATCAAGTAATAGATTCAATTTATATTGTGGATCTATTTGAGACATGGAGGTTATAGATTCATTTAGGAATTCATAGTTAACTAGTTGATCATCTAAAAGAGGCACCTCAACAAGATGATCAACAATGATTTGACCTTTAACTAATTTTTTATGGATAAAATGAAGATCAAATTACACCAAAATCATGATCCATTTGTCCATTTATTGATTTTTATAAGGATTTTAATGCATAAACTTTAAGGGATACATGCTCATGAGCACATAAGTTTTGTGATTGAGCATATAATGGTGAAGTTTAGAAGCAACAAAGACTAGATCTAACCATAACTTGTTTAAACGATAATAATTCATCTCATATAAAAAAAATGTGTGACCAATATATTAAAATACCTTCTCTTTGTGTTGCTCTCATGATGGGTAAACATGTCTCCAAGGGCATAGTCCATAGTGGAAATATACAAGAAGAATAATTATCATTATTTTGGAGGAGTGAGAATTAGTGGTGAAAGAGGGTATCTCTTAAGATCTTTGAAGGCCTCCTAAAAACTAGAGTCCCATTTGAAATGGATATCTTTCCTTAGGAGGTGATGAAATGGTTGACATGGATCAGATAGCTGGGACATAAAATGACAAATAGATTACAATTTACCTTGAAAACTAGGTAGGTGCTTAAGATTGGATAGGGTTGGAATTTATAAAATGGATTTGAATTTAGAAGGATTAACTTCTATCTCATGTATGGATATAATAAATCCTAGAAGCCTACCCATCAATATTCCAAAAATGCATTTCTTGGAATTTAGATAGACATAAAATTGGATTGAGTGAAGATTACCTTTACGACCAAAAGGTGGTGCTTTCATAACTTTGAATTATTGAGGAGATCATCCACATAATCCTAAATAATTTTATGGATAAGATCATTGAAGATATAAGTCATGGTTTTTTGATAGGTAGCTCATGCATTATTTAGTCTACAAGGCATAACTTGATAGTGAAAGGTCCCCTAAGGAGTAATAAATGATGTTTTATGTTGGTCTTATGGTGTGATAAGGATCTGATTATATCAAGAAAAACCATCCATAACTGATAACATTTTGTGCCCTAGATTAAATCCATTAATTGTTCGATATTAGGGAGGTAAATCTTCCTTTAGATAATGAAGATTAAGGTCTCAAAAGTAATTACAAAGGTGTAATCCCCCTATAGGCTTGGTGATGGGAACAATATTAGATACCCATTGAGGCTACTTGATAGGATAGATAAAGCTAACAGATAAGAGATGTTGTAACTCTTCTTTGACTAAGAGCACAATGTGAGGATGCATCTTTTAGATATTTTTATTTATAGTTTTAGCATCAGGGAATGTGATGATATTATAGATGATGATAGCATGATCAATACTAGGCATATCACTATAGGACAAAGCAAATGCTTCATTGTGATTTTTTAGAAATGTAGTGAAATCCTAGTACTCCTAGGGATCCAAATATTTTCAAACCTTAACTATTCATAGACTCTCATGATATCCTATGTTAACTTCAATGATGGCCTCATTTAATAGGTTAGAGGTATTATAGATGAAAGGGATTTACGTAGATGGGAATTCTCTACAACTGAATGAGTTAAGATAGACTCATTATCTTGAAATTGAAGAATAGGGATGGTGGGAAAATCCTACCCTATCATGTCTAGGTATGATTAAGGAATGGTTCAGACCTCCATATTGCAATGATAAGGAAAAGACTCTATAATAATGGCATTGACTAAATTTTTTTTAGGGGAATAGATACAATATCATCTATTAAATAAAGGGTGATGAATGGTGAGGATGATGCATCTTCTTCAAGGATGGGAAGGATAGTAAATTCTAGGGTAGTTTTGGGATTTTTGCTAAAGTTGAGGCCATGTCTTTCATGGGGCTTTCTAAAATCTCCCAATATAACTTCATGTGGGCCTTTTTCATAACATCCTATGCCAAAACCATACCAAGCACACCATTGTAGGTATGTCTTTGTAAATTGGGGTTTATTAAGGAACAAAAAGTTTGAGGAAAATGGCTTAGCATGGGTTTGGTTAGAAGGGCCTGAAGAAGGCTAGTCAATCCCCTCATAGATCAAATGGGTGTGAAGGAAAGGTGGATCAAAATGAATAATTTCTCTTAAATTTAGATAATAATCCTAATGTTTGTTTGGATGTCCATATTATTAGGGAGTGGGGAGAGTATTGAGTGTTAATAACTAATACTCTCCAATTGATAGTTATTAAAACATGGAATCAATGGACTCCTTACCCATCCTTGATGCAAGAATTATCATACTAGTTGACACCTTTTTGTATGATGATAGGGTATCACTTTGAAATGGAATTAGGACATTATTTTTGTTGAAAGGTGAGGTTATAAGTTTTAAATGGATGGGGATCAACTGAGACATTATGAATTTTACTTTCATTTTCAAATTTTTATAAAAAAATGTAAGGTGGAAGGGATACAGTGCATATGACATATCCATGGAAATACTAACAAGATGTTGTACTGAAACTCCCCTTTAATTATGTAAAATAATTCAGGTAGAATATGCATGCCAACTTGAATGTGGAGGAATATCATTCCTAATGCAAGGGCAATGCTATCATTAAAAGATCATAAAATGGTGGGGGATTGGGATACAACTATTTTAGGTAGCTATAATTATTAAAATAAATGAGAGGAGATGATATTTATACTATCACAATTAACAATCATTACTTGTTGGATTTGAGTTTGAACAATCTAGGCAATGATAAATAGTGTAGGATCCTAGTTGTCAGGCTATAAGGGTGGTATTTTCAAATCATGAAATTTTATGCATAAGGGATTTTAAGAGATTTAATGAAAGTTGATAAAGGTTAGGGTTTATCATCTTGTATTTCAATGTCCTACAAGGATTCTATCATATCCTTATGGTGCTATGGCAAATTTTAGAAAAGTTCATATAGAAACAGTTTGATTAGAAGCTGATGAAGCTGATTTAAAATAGATATATGTATGATTTTTGAAGCATTGTTGTTTTATGATTTTCCTAAAATATAAACTTTAGGTTTTAGAGTGGGCATATTTGGACTATTTGTGACAAGAGATGGTGCTTTGGCAATAGTCATTTTGGATTTTTCATGATTGTGGGTCTTATGACCTTGGGTTTCTGATCGTGTAACTATATTAACTACATTTATCTAAAATAAAGATAGATTTGTTGTGATTTTAGAATCATCCACATCTAGAGGGTTTAAGATAAGTTGATACTAAGCTTTTTCAAAGGTTTTATCTTCTTTTACAACTCACTCTAAAACTATTGATAATATGTTACTTATTGAGGTAGATATGACCCTAGTAGTTTGACTATGGGGATGATCATGATCTAATTGTTCTATCAAAAGATCCTCTTCTTCTAATAAGTTTCAGACAACAACCTTTAATGCATTACATCTTTCTATGTCATGACCTATTATTTGATGATATGCACATTTCCTATTTTCTATATACCATGCTAGTTTCTAAGTATGAGGATTAATGGATTTTATGGGTGGTAGAGTGATAATAGAGGTCTAGAGAATCTGATCTACTATCTTAGAATAAGACCCCTTCAATGGATCTTGACTAGGCTTTTCAATATTCTAAGGTACTGGTAGGGAAGAGGTATGTGACTTTGAACCTTGACCTTTTGAACTAGTTATTTGAATGCTCCCTACTATAGGTACTTAGTGCTTGGGATAATATTTTACACCTAAACCTTATGGATAATAGGGGTTTAAAGGGTTATGTATTGGCATTATCATGGTGGGAAGATCCCATTGTGATGATGCATGTGCTATAATAGAGGATTATATGATAGTGGATTTCAGTCTTGATGAAGGATGGGGTCCTACTATAGATGCTCTTGTTTGAATAGGTGGTAGAAGAACCTTAACTTTTCAAATCTGATCAGGGATAGTGGTTATACTCTCTTTAGGGAGTTTAATCCTAATGGGAGTATATTGTATAGATTTTCCTCTTAGGGCCCCAAGGTTTTTGTTTTTGATATATATGGATTTTCCCTTAATTTATGTAAGATTTATCACCTCTCAAGTAATGGGAGTAACTGGTCTTGAGGTGGTCTGAGGTAACATGATATTTTCTTAAAGTGGTAATAATGTAGAGGGAATAGGTATGCTAGTACAGGTATTGAAATGATGTGAGTAATGGTGTGCATATCTTATGACATGTTTAAGCAATCCTTTTCTTCGATAATCTTTTCCTCTTTTATTTTTAGTTGATCATCTTGAATGATTTTAGATATGGTTTCATCAAGTGGATCCCAAATAATGAGATTTAGAAATCTTAATTTTTTTTTCTAGATGTCTTCACTTAGTTTGGATGGTTCAAAGGTGTCTCCTATAAGGAAATCAAGGATAGGAGTAATTTTAACTTCTTTAGGAAAAATTTGGTGATAGATTTTATTAATTACATGATTTTCATGGTCTAAGGTGGATCCTTAATTAGCTTTCATGGAATTTGACATAGAACCTTGATTAGGGAATGGCTACCTGAAGATGTTTATACATTGATTAGGGGGGTGCATTAGGGTTATCTAGTTGTAATTCCCATTGATATATAATATTTTATACTAGGCCCTTAAAATAATGACACCTACTGACATCATGACCTATTGCATGATGAAATTTATATAAGTCATTTCCCCTAAACTAGCTAGGCTTAGGGCAAGAATTATCGAGAGGTTTTACCAGAAGAAATTTGATGAGAAACACCTTTAAGAGATTATCTAAAATAGATGCATAATATTCTCCTAAAGGTGTATATTTTTTTAGGGGAAAGCATGTCAATGGCTTTTAGGATTGTGCCTGAGAAGTGGAAGACATAGATTGGCTTTTAGTCTATGGTGGCACTGATTTTACAACTATGGCTTTAGTAGATCCTTTCATTTTATTATTGTTGTTAGTCCCTTTAGAGGGATTAGGTTTAAAGTTTTTATTTTTTAATTTAACTTTCCCTTCTTTTAGGGCTCTAATTTCAAGTTTTTGGGCCATCAAAAAGGCCTCATCAAAGGTTATGAAAGATTGTACCCATAATGTTGATGAGATGTGTTTATCATATGTTCTCATAAATAACTCAATTATCTCAAGTTGTGGAATGGAAAAGGTGAGATAATTTATGAGATTTATCCATCTAGCCATAAAGTCAGTGATAGATTCATCATCAAACTGTCAGATGGCATAGAGGTTGGTGATAGTAACTTTTATTATAATATTGATAAAAAAGTATTCCTAGAAAATTTTGGCTAGCTATCCAAAGGAGAATAGGGAATGATGAGGAATTGAGTTATACCAATCTAGGGTAGGTCTAACTAATAACATAGGAAATGTCCTAAGAAGAAGTACGTCATAATGAGCTATACGGTAGAAGTCATGTCTAAACACTCAAAGGTGTTGTTGATGATCCTCCTTATTTTGAAACTTCATAAACTTTGGAAGCTCCAACTATAAAATATAAGGCCTAATAAGAATTTTTGGGTTAATAGGCTTATTACAAATTTGCTCATAAGTGAACATGTTCTTATACCTAGAAGTAGAAGCTTCCAAATTATCCATCCTATTCATAAGTATGCTCATAAGGTCTAGTTGGGTGTTGTATTAATGGATACCTCCCAAAACATTCTATCGTTGGAGTTGATACATAGGAAACTAAGTGGAAAAATCCTAGGATAAAAGATAACCAACTAATGTGGTTATGATTGGTTGAGAGGCCACCACATACTGTGGGGATTATAAGTAGGCCCAATATATTATGTATTTTTGAGGTGGTTCAATTACAGGGGCTTGTTGTAAAAGTTGAGTTTGGGTACTTAAAGGCACACTAGTTTAGATAGGGAGAAGGGTTGTTAGGACTGAGATGACTAAGTTCTAAAGCACTATGGTAATAGGTAAGGTAGATGTAGGTTGAGGTGTGGTGACATTCTATGTTTGGTTAGTAGTTGGGGATGAAACACTAGACATTATCAAAGGTGGATTACTTAGGGGTTGCATAGTAGTAGTATCAAAACTAGTCAGAGGAGGATTCATATGGGAAGTCACCATAGTAGTGGTATACCCTTCACCTTCATCTAAAGGCATGCCATATGGTTCCTAGAAAACTATGTATGGAGAGAAAGTGTGATGCATATAGCTAAGAACTAATGTAATGTTTAAGTGTGATGGGGTTGTTATTTAGTATAGTGGCACATTCAGGATCACCTTGGGTATAATACTAAGGAATACCTTCACTTATAAACTAAAGGGAAGTAGGAGAATTAGGATAATTCTCTATGGATGAGGACTAACCCAGGTCTTTAGTTTTTTATGATTGTTGTCACTTCAAAACCATGTAGTGATAAAGGAAAAAGTAATAAATAAAAACAAAAACCCAAAAAAAATATTTTTGATTATCTCATATTTTAGTGAAGAGGAAAATACACACACACTAAAGACGTACCTAAACACTTTTTACTTTTTAACTTTAAAGTGTGATAAAAGAAAAGAAAATTTTATCTAGGGTCTTAAGAAGTATAAATCTAAGGATGGTTTCATATTTGTTTAGGCTCAAAGAGATTTTTGTACTAGAATAGATAATAGGCCTAGTATTAGGGCCTGTCCCCTCACTTTACACACCATATTTAATGGCGTCAGGTGCTTAACCAGTATATATCAAAACAAGGTTTATACTTAGTCATAATACTGAGTTGGTTCTCCCCTTGGTGGTAAAATCCAAATGGAATAGCTGAGAAGAAGGTTACCATTAGGTGATGAAATCCTAGTCAGTTCCCTTATGTCAATGTTTAATGAGTTTGGTATGCAAGAGGTTTGGTCTATGTGTGAGAGAAGTGATAGCTATGATAAATTTAACCTACGTAGATTATTCTATATGAATTACCTAAGCATTCAAAATGGATGTAGTTATTTTTAACCTTTAGAAAGGAAAAAAATAAAGAATTTTGGATTTTCTTTGAATGAAGGCAATCAAACAAGAGAAATGGAGAGAAAGATAGACAAATTCAAAATGTTTTAATAAGAAAAGTGAGACATTATGGGTCTCACCGAGTGTGCCAAAATGTTATAGTAGTTTTTCATTTTTGTTTAAATTAAAATTACTTACTAAAAACTCAAATGAAATTAAAGTTTATGGTGAATACCTATAAATTAGTAGATGTTTCTCACTACTTTGAATCCAAAGACTGTGAGAGCTTCTTTCTAGGTGGGAATAATAACCCAAACACATGTAAACACTTAGATAAAAATAGATTAATAGATAATTAGTTGATTTTCCTAGTTAGAAACCAATCCAGGGAAGTTGTGAACTTCCTCAAATGGATGTCAACTCACTTGTTTAAACAATCAAGTGGATAAACAACATATGAAATTATAATAGATAAAATATATGATAATAATGATAATTAAGATTCAATCCTTATTTAAGCTATCAATATAAGCATAATATTCATCCAAATATGTCTTAGAAGTATTTAAATCATCTTGTATGACATCTAATTGGTCGATAGTAGCTTTAAAAAAGGGAGAATAAATAATAATGCAGAGAGTTAGTCCAAGGCTATGTCATTCTGATCAAAAAATAGTGGTTGGGATACTATGGGAAGATCTTTGATATTGATTATGTCATGCACTATTCCTAGTAGAGTCATCTACATACAAAGGCCATATTCAAAATGATAGAAAATCACTAAGGATTACAAATAATGATATAAGATTAACATCTCAAGTTATAAAAATTAAACATAGTGGATCGATGTTTATCCTATTGGGATCGGTGCCAATTTGTATAGTCGTTGCTGATTCAAAATGAATCAGCATCAATTCTCTTTGTAACTGAGCTTAATTAAAACTAATATTAGATTGGATAGATTAGATGATAGAGGATAATTAACAAATATTGAGGGGTATGGATAATATTCTAATGATTAAATAAGCAAATAAAAGTAGAAAACATGATATAAAATGAAAGAAATAAACATGATTATTTACCTTCAATCCATTTACAAAAAAAATTAAATTCTCCACACAAATGTAGGTAGTATTTTGGGATAGTGATGATGGATGTAGATTGGATGCAGCAAAATTATGATAGAGTGTTGCTAAGGAAGTCCTTAATTCTCTACGAAATCTAGTGGCAATATGACATTCAGATTTTTTTGGTTTCAAAGCCAAAGGTTGGCTAGGTATTTATGGATTAATGTTGATTCAGAGAATTGGCATCAATCATGGGTGAATTTGTGCCAATTCACCTAAACTAGTAGGTTTGTTCCAACTATGGGGTAAAATTGTCTTTGTTAAGGGTGAGGTTGTTGGGAATGAAACTATATGGGGGTAAAGTCATTGAGAGGTAGAACCCTTAGGTTATTAATGGATTTAGGAGGTTAGGGGGTAGAAAGGTAATAGTAAAGTCAAGCTATTGAGTTATCAATGATAAATATCCTAGACATTAGGATAAGGATTATCTATGAGATTAAATAAAAATAGGGACCTACGACACCTAATAAATCATACATAGGGTAAAAAATTATAGTTTCTACAATTATTAACTAAAGTTAACTTAAATATCATAAACCATATACACCCAACCTCTTCAGATTTTATGTTAACATTTATGGGTTAGTTTGAAAATAAAGTTAGAGACTAATTATAAATGGATGGATGGTTGGAATTATTTCCATAGTAAAAAAATATTGATAAATGATGACTTCATAGGGATAATATATAAATAAATAATAAAGGAGTGAAAAGACAATTTATCGAACACCAAAGTGAATGAAGTGAAGGAAACAACCATAAATAATAAATATGATTCAGTTTACCAATGGAATGTCATGCTTAATAGGTATATAAATTATGATATAAATAAAAAGTGTTTGATCATGTAAAATTACACAATCATTTTAAAATCAACACTATGTGAAGCATTTGCATGAATATCATTTTTATTAAGCTTGCATTCTTAAAAACACACAACTATAAGATATGGTCTATACCCCAGGTCATAGCTACCAAATAAATCATACAACCCACTACAAGAGTCACTCAATGGAATTATAAAATTTGGACCCACATGGTGCCTTTTATAGCATTCACTCTCTAGTGACACATTCAATAGATATCTATAAATATATTTGGTCACATATGGTAGAAATCGACCATAGAATCCAAGATAAAGAAAAAAGTGGAATCATATAGTTAAATACTCAAACAAAACATATTGAATATAATAAGGATTACACCATTATACCAAAGCTTAAATTAGATGTGTGGAATTAGTTCCCATATTTGGGACTAATTATAAGGGTTAGGAAGGTATTGTTGATCTAAGCCCATGAGGACAATTTATATTTATATCAACCCTACAAATGGGTGTTGTTAATCCCTTCAATTAATCATCTTTTTATTTTGATGTCATTAAAATTAAGGGTGGCATCTAAAGTTATATGCAACAAGGCTTATGGTTGTAGGCCTTACAGAGATGATTTGGGGAGTTTTATCCTTTTTAAATGTGTAATCTAACATATTCTATAAAGGATTTTATTAAGCAATACAGAAACACATTTGCATAATTAAATAACTTTGTAATCTAATTTACTAAAATAAACATAACTATTGAAAATAAACACTGTAATGAAATTAATCACACTTGATGAAGGTAAATAATCTACTGAATGTAAAGACACTGGTTGAATGCAAATATTCTATTGAAAGTAAATTCACTAATTTCAATCTTGAATTAACTCTTAGAACTAAAATATAATTTCATATAGATTATTAAAATGAATTATATTTATAATTACTAAAAATTATAAATACATAAAATACCATATAGAAATACATTCCTGATTCTTAAGGAGAGTGGGCCCTTGCTCTCCTTGGGAACAAGAATGAAAATGAAAGTCAGTACTTGAAAACTAGAGATATCTTCATTAATTGATCAAAACATATCTCATGAATATAACTATAACTATTTTGGAATATTAACTGAACAATAATATATCAATTCTCTCTTATATCTCATATATTAAGACATAGAGATCCAATTATATGATGTAATGTAGATCCATATACCTTAGTAGCCAATATTCTATTATCAAGACAAATCTCCTAATTTCAGTGGTTCTTCAAAATAGGTGATTAATAGTTTGAAATAGGAAGATATTTATATTACAAAATACACTGCATAGCTACTAATAACGACTTCCTAGATCTATTAGATTGATTTTCCTTATAGAAGACCATGTGACATATTTACATTAACACACACACACACACACACACACACACACACACACACACACACACACACACACACACACACACACACACACACACACACACACACACACACACACACACACACACACACACACACACATATATATACTATTTATACTAATACTATAATCTTAATTGATCAAAATAATATTCAAATATGTTGAAAAATATGGAAATCATGGATCTGTAGTTTTGCAAGCTCAAAAGTAGGAGTGGAAGACATTGGAGTAGTTATGGCAGAGTCTAGAGCTACTTTTGTGGAAACCTAATGAAGTCTATAGCAACATGCTTCAAGGATCTAAAATTATTAAAAATTCCATAGCAAGGGTACTAGGCTGATAAGAATGGTAGAATGCTTAGGTGAAGAATGAAATCTGATCTTAAATGAGTATGTAGCTATGGACTAAGCGAGTCCATAGCTACTCGGCAAGTCTATAACAATAGACTAGGTGAGTCTATAGCTACTATACAAATTTTTATCCAAGTCTAGAAAATACTTGAATGATCCATAAGTGTGTCCAATGAGATCATAGCTTACCAAATGTCAAGATATTTCATATAGGCTACTTTTAGAAGATCATCAAAAAGGTCCTTATTCCTTATAGACTATTGTATCATCTATATATACAAAGAAATTGAGAGACTAAACATGAAAATAGATATAATTATATGACATAATTATTAACTTAGAATTGAGTTATATTAAATAAGATAAAACATCCATTTACTACACTAGGATTAGATACAAGACTAAGATCTTTGCATTGTTCAGTCTAGAGGAGAGGTAATGGAGGGAAATGAGGAAAATTGATAGTAATAATGAGTCATATTTTGGATTAATCTAATACCAAATCACATAATATATCATCCACAAAGTGAATTTAATTATTCATTAAGGACATAAAAACAACATATATGATGGTAAGAAAAGTGTCAGCACAAGTTCAATAGGCTTGCTTGTAGGAAAAAGTTTCAGCAATCAAACTATATCCATTAAAAAAATCAAAGACCCAAAATTAGATTTTTATAAAAATAAAATCACATGGAAGGTATATTACATAAAAATGAAAGATTAAATGATATCAAGGAGTGTTCAAATATTATGGTATATGATTTTAACATGCACGCACTATGACTTGACTATTGTGCAATATGAATAATACTTAGAAAACATCTACATGATTAAGAATGGAACACATTAATTTTGATAAGGCTCTATTGCTTTAGTGTTATCCATGTATTTTACACATATTATTACTATTCAAGAATGGTTATTTCAATGGGATCTAAATATAATTATATAAACTTATATATCTATTGCATTAACAGTCATCCTTATAGTAAAAGAATTAAATCATTTTAGAGCCTAGGAGAAAATAATAAAAAATATTATAGATAGTAGATTTTATATTTCAAAAGAGATAGATCAAAAATGTTATAATAAATTTAACTTCATAATATAAGTTTATACTTTTTAAATATAAAACTATTTTTTGAAGGAATACAACATTCCCAGCCCTTCCCTATGAAATCAATGATGATCAAGTTAGAACAATGATAATTTATGATCGGAGTCTACCATAGGACCTTATGTTTTCATAAGTCATAAGGGATGTAGGTGGTAGTTCTAAGCTATTTGAGGAAGAAAAAATTATAGGAAGATAAAACACCAAAACATGGAGCCATATAACTACCTCAAGTCAAACATAATGTACATAAATATTCACAACAAAATGTCGAAACTTTAGGTTTGAAAACCATGTTTCATAGTAAAGGAACATTTTACTAGGGATGAATTATTTGAAGAATAAATGGAATAAAAGTGGATCTATTCATATTTTTTAAAGGCAAAGACATCAAAAATAGGGCATACGACTTACTCAAAATTGAAAAGGAAAATTCAAACAATAAAAAAAATGTTAGAGTAGGTTATTTACTTACCTTTTCTCTTGTTTACTAGGTGCACTATTTATCACTATTTACTTTTCCCATTATGGATTTATCCCACATTAATTATAATGCTTTACTTCTTGATCTTCCTTAGCTATCTATGCAAGATTATCTCATTATATTAGACAAGATCTTAAGAAAATACATAACCTAAGCTTTTAGAAGAAGTAATATGGAGATATATGAGATTTCTCTTTGTTTTGCATTTGCTTGTCATGTGATGTTTTGTTGTTATCACCTATGATATTTGTGGCTTGGAATGATATAGTCATCATTCCTTCCAGAGTATCATAGCCTCACATATCTTTGGATACTAAGAAAAATCCTTATTATGACCACTTTTTGGAAGCCTCTCAAAGTTTTCATTCTAGCAATGAAAGAAGTTTTTGAGTCAAGCACTTGTGTGAGGAGAAAATTGATCTATAAGATAGCTATAATTTTATGCAAAAAAACTTTGAAATTTCTCTAAAAAAATGTATGGCCAACATAAAAAATATAACCAACTCAAATTTAAATCATTATGACTGAATATATCCAAACACAACATATCTAAGCATACTCAAAACCATAAACACTCCACAATAGAGGGGTTTTAAATATGAATTAAAAACATAGATCTGAAAAGAAACCATACATCTTATCTGAAGAGTGGATAAATAATGCAAAAAATAATAGTTGGAGATAGCTTCGTCACCATGATAGAGTTAATAATAATCTTTAACCAATGTCTCTCCATGAATTCATTATCACAGCCATGAATCTAATGCATTGCACAAATAATAAACTATCTATTCATAGAAATAGATTATACAATCTTCAAATTGAACATCTCCATATTAGTCTTAGGTATAAAGGAACATTTATAAGAGCAAGGTAGACAAATCCCAACATCCTCATGCATGTGGGACTAACTTTCCCAATGTGGTATAGTTATTAATTCTTAGGTGTTGAGCATCCCTTGAACATGTAGTAATCTTTTGTAATTTCAACATCACTAACAGTCTTATTGATTGGATTTATTCTGGTGAAACCCACTATTAGTTATTTTTGTGATCGAGTAGTGGATTTAGACCACTAGTGTAGATTGAGTTACTTTGCTTTCAAGACTCATATTGTGTATATGTAACTTTGTCTTTCTCTATTTTTATCCCCTAACTTCACTTTAATTATGGAGGGTTTTAAATATGAATTTAAAACATAGATCTGAAAAGAAACCATACATCTTATCTAAAGAGTGGATAAAAAATGCAAAAAATAATAGTTGGAGATAGCTCTATCACCATGATAGAGTTAATAATAATCGTTAACCAATGTCTCTCCATGAATTCATTATCATAGCCATGATTCTAATGCATTGCACAAATAATACACTATCTATTCATAGAAATAGATTATACAATCTTCAAATTGAACATCTCCATATTAGTCTTAGGTATAAAGGAACATTTATAAGAGCAAGGTAGACAAATCCCAACATCCTCATGCATGTGGGACTAAATTTCCCAATGTGGTATAGTTACTAATTCTTAGGTGTTGAGCATCCCTTGAACATGTAGTAATCTTTTGTAATTTCAACATCACTAATAGTCTTCTTGATTGGATTTATTCTGGTGAAACCCACTATTAGTTACTTTTGTGATCGAGTAGTGGATTCAGACCACTAGTGTAGATTGAGTTACTTTGCTTTCAAGACTCATATTATGTATATGTAACTTTGTCTCTCTCTATTTTTATCCCCTAACTTCACTTTAATTATGGAGGGTTTTAAATATGAATTTAAAACATAGATCTGAAAAGAAATCATACATCTTATCTGAAGAGTGGATAAAAAATGCAAAAAATAATAGTTGGAGATAGCTATGTCACCATGATAGAGTTAATAATAATCTTTAACCAATGTCTATCCATGAATTCATTATCACAGCCATGAATCTAATGCATTGCACAAGTAATAAACTATCTATTCATAGAAATATATTATACAATCTTCAAATTGAACATCTCCATATTAGTCTTAGGTATAAAGGAACATTTATAAGAGCAAGGTAGACAAATGCCAACATCCTCATGCATGTGGGACTAACTTTCCCAATGTGGTATAGTTACTAATTCTTAGGTGTTGAGCATCCCTTACACATGTAGTAATATTTTGTAATTTCAACATCACTAACAGTCTTATTGATTGTATTTATTCTAGTGAAATCCACTATTAGTTATTTTTGTGTTCGAGTAGTGGATTCAGACCACTAGTGTAGATTAAGTTACTTTGCTTTCAGGTCTCATATTGTGTATATGTAACTTTGTCTTTCTCTATTTTTATCCCCTAACTTCACTTTATGGGGGTGTTAGAGTATGTTATTTACCTACCTTTGCTCATGTTTATGAGGTGTACTAATTATCATTATTTACTTTTCCCATTGTGGATTAATCTCACATTGTTTAGAACTTTTTGCTTCTTGATCTTCCTTACTATATATGCAAGGATCTCTCATTGTATTAGAAAATATATTAGGTAAATCCATAATAAAAACTTATAGAATAATAAATATGAATACATATGATATTTGTCTTTGTTTTGAATTTGTTTATCATGTGACATTTTGTTGTTATCATCTGTGATATTTATGTCTTTGAATGATATAGTCATCATTCCTTTCAAAAAAATAGGACACCTCCATAATATCCTTATCAATAGGATAAATCTTGCTTAAATTGATTAGGGGAAAGAGGTAAAGCATTTCCTCACTAAAACCAATATAAAATGGTAAGAAGAAAAAAAGTGATAAAGCTAAAGGGAAAAAGGATACTCTAGTTACATATTGAGAGATAGATTCATCTAAATGAGGGGAGTAAGAATAAACTCAAATAAGTGAGGAAAGGGAGGATAATTTCAATATACTTTACAAGAATACACTACTACGAATTCATGACAAGAAAGGAGGAATATGAACTATGGGAAAATTATATAAAAATGCAAATATGGAAGGCACACATAAGGTAAGGAGATAAATTTTAGACTACATATAACTGAGACCATTTGAATTATATGATACAATTTAAACACTCTTAGACTATCTATAATAATTCATTATAAAACCTAAATAAAATATCAGAGAGTTCCAAATAAAAATACATAAAACTATTGAGGTCATCAAGAACATTATAAGAATATTCAATGTCTCCTTCTAACACAGAGTGATTGAAAACATTCCAACAAATAGAACTTATAAAAAAATAGAATAAATATTAATAGAGGCATTGGATAAACCAAAAAAAATTAAAATAGGTAAGAAATTATAGGATGTAGTAATTTATATAATGATACATTTGGAAAAATAAATAGTAGAGGAAAATATAAAAACACAAGAAATAATAGAGTCAACCACCCAACAAGCTAGACAACTGTCATAAAAATAAAATGTGAAATAAAAAAAATACAAGTACTACAAAAGTATATAAAAAGGATAAAGAGGAAGAAATAAAAAAAATATAGAAGAACAAGATAAACAAAAACTAGAGGAGGAACATAAAATAAAAGTAGAAGAGAAAAGGAGAGTAGCAAAAGAAAAAAATAGAGGCCAAGGAAAGAAATAAAAATGAAGAGCAAAAGAAGAAAATAGAGGAGGAAAGGAAATTATAGAGGAGGAGGGAAAGAAATATGAGGAAAATAAAAATAAATTGGAGGAGAAGAAAAATAAGAGGAAGAAAAGAAAAATAAGGAAGAAGTAGAGAAAGGAAGAAAGGACAAAAAGGGGAAAGGTAAGGAAACCAACAACCCATTTATCAGTTCTAAGGACATGGTGGAAATAATAAAAAAATACATTAAAAACACAATAGAGGATAAGGAAAGAAATAAAAATGAAGATCAAAAGAAGAAAATAGAGGATGAAGGGAAATTATAGAGAAGTAGGGAAAGAAACACAAGGAAAATAAAAAGAAATTGGAGGAGAAGAAAAATAAGAGGAAGAAAATAAAAATAAGGAAGAAGTAGAGAAAGGAATAAAGGACACAAAGGGGAAAGGTAAAGAAACCAATAACCCATATATCAGTTCTAAGGACATGGTGGAAATAATAAAAAATCCATTAAAATACCATATGAAAAATTACCAAGTTTTAGAGTAATATTACTACTACCATTGATCCACTATAGAGGATCAAAGTAGAGTTGAAAAGACATAATTAGTCCACATCCACTATCATGATGCCATCAATTTTTATAGAACCTATAGTAGGGGGATGAATTATACTGACTCTCTAGTAAATAAATCTAATATAAAAATAAAGGATTGGAGAAAACCTCATTTAAAATGCAAAAATATACTGGAAGACATGGTATGTCAACCTACAAAAGGGAATCAAAAAGTATTTAACTACCTTGACCAATGGTAGGCAAAAAAATGACCCAAATACAAATTTGCACAATGAGAAATAGTTGGAGGTAACAATGTATAATTACATAAATCATTTAGGTGCTATAATGGATAAAAGCCTAATAAAACTTAAGGCTAGGAAATACTATAAGTAAAAACTATTGGGGGCACTCCAAGGAAAAAATCAAGTCAAATGAATTGTATATAAAGAACAAGTGAAGAAACTATAGGTAATACCCTAAGATGTAACTAATTATTTTATTATTCTCTCAGTTGGCCTCTATAGACTCAAGACAAAAATAATAAAATAGGAGATAAAAAATCAACTATGTGTTACCTCTACTATTTTTGAGATCCAACATATTAATCTATGAAGACATGAAGTATTATGACACTTGAGTCCTAAGATGGAGACAATGGAAGATCAAATACATGAACATGAAGCACAATTGCACATAGTAAAGAACTCTCCAACTCTAAATGACAAAGTGATGGAATCCAAAGAAAACATAGCCATGAATAATCACATTATAGAAGCTAAGAAACTCATCTTGGACTAGGATATGTTTACTAGGGAATTGATGAAAAATATGGGAAGCACCTACCCAAAGATAGAGGATCCACATCATAGTTACGCATTTTTTCATATTTTTTTAATTCTAAGTCAGGTGAACTATATTGGTACTTATCAACACTCTAGTGTTGTCTCAAGGAGGAGACAAAGATATAAAAGTTGGACATATTTTAGAAGTATTATAAATCAGATAAGGGCCAAACCGTAATCACTAAAGAGTCTTTTCTTTTACCACAAAAGTAGATTACTTGTCTAGGCCAATGAAATAGAGGTGTATAATAATTGAGCATCTAGCAATAGATAGATATTTACATAAACATAAGATGACTTGATTTAATAAACATAATGTGTCACATATACATGACTGTTGAAATATAAGGTATATAATTGGTATTTATAATTCCATATTTTAATAGGGTAGACATATCATATATAAGGGTTGAAATATAATAGTGAAGATTAATAGAGGTTATAAATCAAAATATCCTTATAAATTACATATAAGGGTAGAGTGTAAATATATATTAGAACATTGTATTTATCCATTATTATATCAATATAAATGAAGTGAAGTTAGAATAATAATTATTGTGTACTTTGTACTAATTACTATGAATGAGCACACCTACTTATTTTTAATGAATGAATAAGATAATTATATAATAAATACTAACATCTATCACCTTATTCTTAAATAAGGTTAATATAATTAAGATAAATCATCTATATCCAAGTTTTTCATATTTTATGTTAACACCCACAAGCAAGAAGTTATGGGGACATTCTATCAAATTGCAAGCTATTGAGTAACTCACTCATACTAGAAGCACTCATAGACATTAGGTGATATATCATGATGCCAGGAACTAAATTGAATATGGAGTAACTCTGCACCATCCTCATGATATAAAAAATACTCTATATAGTTTCTAAATAATTAAATCAATAATTAACTCATCTAATAATATCATACAATTGCATGGTTCTCTAATTTTGCATATGCCATTTGCTATCCCATATTCATGTAAATACCCATGGGTGTGCCAAATGAACACGAGGCATTCTAACCAGTCAAGTGATAGTAATGCATTTATAAGATTAGTAATGCAAAATAGTAGCCAACCCAATCCCTCTATTGAATCATGCACAAACTAGTATAGATCATAAGAAAAATGTGCTAGCATAATATGACCATAAGAATACATCATACCATGATCCTAAATATTTTTGGTCTTAAATCTATTTAATGATGGTAGGCATCCTATAATAAATATAAACACCACCACCATTTATAATAAAATAGGCCAAAATAATATCAATAAACTTCCACACATGTGAAAACTAGAAAGAAAAATCTCATAAAGAATAAGATCTAAATACCTAGATTGTTAATGATGCCCACAAGGTCTTCCACTCAAATATTTTAAGGAAAGATCTTTGGGGACCATCACAATAGTCACTTTAAAATGTCTCTAGTACTAGTAACAAAAAATCACAGTATCATCCATAAATCCTCTAAGTTCATTGTCCTCTTTCTAGTGGGCAACAAAATAGTAAAAATGTAATCATCCCACTACAAAACCAATGTGGTCATCGTATAAACATCATAGGGCATCAAATCCAACCAACCCATATAACTAATGCATGTAATACCAATAATATACCTCTCATCATATGATGGTCTTAGGGTATAAATACTCTCCACCATCTAACCTCTTCTAAATTCTCTACATCGGATGACCTTTTACACAAAATGAAAAACACCACTTTTACATCAGAAAATACCAAATATAACTCTAAAACTAATTGAATTTAATACACACTAGATTTTTTTATAATCAAATAAAATTTAGACACCATCAACCCCTAAGGGATAGGGTCAGATGATACCAACACATTTTATATAGGCCCATGACATGTTAAGCCACTGTTAGCCTATCAAAGATGGGATAACACCTGATAAACTAAAAATCAAAATCAAATAAGACTAAAAGTGTTTAACCTAATTAAAATTTACAAAAAAATTAGAGATTCAATTTTAGTACTCAACAATACCACATCCTCCTGATATTGAATAAACACCTCCACCTACTCAATTTCACTATGATAAATGGCTCTTTTGAGGTATTTTCACAATCTAGATCTCAAAATTCCAAATTTTCAATTTTGAAATGAATAGTAATTTTGAAAATTTAAAATTTATATATTTATTATTACATATGCCATAATAATATAGCACAAGGTTAGTTTTAAAAAAATCCATGGTCTTACACACTAAACAACCAATATATTTTCAACCATAACTCTTTTATAATCATCATTTCTTTTTTAAAGAAGATGCTCATGAAATTCTACATATTATTTGTCTTGATCTCTCACATACTCTTTCATTAGCTTGATAGCTTATACTCCATTTTTCCATAGAAATTCCTTCATTACTATAAGAACCCATATATATTATAAATATAAGTTAAATCTATTACTAATGATATAAATTGATCACAACCATTACCAAATCACAAACTACAATAATAAATGACACTACATCAACATTCACTTTGGATTCAATTTATTCAAACCAGTTTCTTCCATCTTGCCAATATCAGGGAATACATATGTACTATTTCTACAAAACCTAATACATGAGGGGAAATTGATTCACTACATAATTATTAGGTGTCATACTCTAATTTAGATTACACTTTAAACTAACTAGTATAATTTCAAATGTGGTTCATAATGTTTTAGTTCATTAATATTTTGTTCAATTTAAATTACAGTGTTACTCAAGCTACACACAAATTATACATGAATTTTAGCACAATATGACATAGTATTTTTTTAAATTAACATATTTACTCAAAATATGCTTAGTTGATTTCATATTTTTACACTAGTTTTTGTACTCATAAATGTCTACACCCTAAATATAGTAGCACAAGTTCAATCTTGTCCAAATATATCAGAGTATTCAAAATTCACATAGGAATAATTATTTCATATTTTTATAAATAATCACATATAATTATAAATTTTACATATAATCACATATGACTATAATTTTTTTTTAGATAAGATCAAGTAGTTTACTCAAATTTGATACATATCACCAAGAATAGGGCATTTGCATGGTATATGTTTACATTTAACAAAGTATAACTCAATATTACATATATTATGATAATAGTAATATGTTAAAAATGACTAAATACATAACCACCTAATTATTGATTATAATTTAGATTCCCACTTAGGGACATATGTGTGACACATGGTCTTATATCTCTATTTTTGCACCATATTACACATAATGAATGGAAATTCATGTCATGATCTATATTATATACACTATATCCAGATCAAGATTAAATATACACCAATTTTTGACCAGGTATCTCCCTAATTTTACATTAAAATGAATCATATAACTACCTACAGTGGTTGATTCAAAATGTTAATAGATATTTACATGCGTATTCAATATATTGAGTTTTTTAGGGTTGAAGTTAATATACGATTTTGATTTATAAGCACATATATAATCAAAAAATAGTTAGGGAAAACTTATCTTGGACCTATATGTCATAGTGATTTTACTCAGAATATGCACATGAACTCCACATCAGATTTCATCTTTATAGGCATCACTCAAAGTATTGTTCAATTATTTAGCCAAAAAGAAGATAACGATATTAAAATCCATTCTTATCTTCACATGGTTTGATTAACATTAAATTCATGACACCTCTACTTAACATTAAACCTATGAAACATAAGTAATCTTAGATATCACCTTCCTTTTACTCGATTACTTTTGTTTCATTATATTATTAGAATAATAGTCAAGTTAGTAATTTTATCAAGAAAACACAAGTATCATGTATTTTTTGGATTTTATATCTATAGGATCCTAATACCAAATTAAGACACTATTATTACATCTTGTATTAGTCCTTTGTTTTCTCATTTTGGTATTTTTGACTAAATTTCCACTATTGTATTTTTCCATTTCAATTCTTTTCTGAGTCACATGGATTCATATTCCCTTTTTTTCTCTTTTATCTTAGTTTCTTGAAGATTTTAGATAACACTTCTCTATTTTTAATATCATCCTTAATGTGGATTTTTTAGAGTGGTGTTTTCTTAATTTATATTTTTAAACCTTTTTGAGACTTGTTTCATTTGGGTCTCTTTTTATGATGGTTGTATTCATTTTGAGTCAACTTGGTGCACCATTGAGTTTTGAAATTTTAATTTGGGAGTCTCCTATGTAAAGGTCATTAAATGAATTCTACATATAGAAATTATTTATTTGGCAAAATCACAATAAGAAAAGGATCACTACAATAAGAAAAATTCCTTCAGTTTATTTTATATATATTACATGATTGGAATAAGAGGAGGGCGTAGGAAAATATGCTTTTCATTCACACCACATATGATTCAATCACACACACATACTAGAGGGAGAACTACATCAACATGAGGTCTCGATTTAACACTCCATAGGTAATTCTTAGTTATAAATGTGTTTCTAAGGCTATCTTATATACCCTCCTTATTCATTTTCCCCCCTTTTCCATTTGATTCCTAGGTTTTTTCAAGAAATAGAATATAATACATAGGATGTATCACATGATCACATGTTTGTGACAAGATGAAATACACCTTATACAAGTAATAGAGTTATATTTATAGAAATAAAATGATTTCATGCCATCAAAATACATAGAAATATTAAAAACAATAATAATAATCTTTATGTTATTCAAAGGATAAATATTTCCTTTATCTAATGAAAACACATACCACATTTTAATCATAGAATAAGACTTTGAAATGAAAACATTTATGACCCTATAGCCATGCATATAAGTATAGGAAACAATAACATGAATTGATTATTTATTTTGAAATTATCATCAATAAAAACATTAAGATAAAATATGTGTACATCACATTCATGTAGAGACACTGATTCAACCTTAACTCACTTGAGGATGACTACATACCCAATATTTATCCAATGCACATTAAGCTATAAATACTATGGCTTTGTTGTTCTACTAAATAAACAAATAAATACTAAAAAATTGTCTCATATATGATGAGCTTATATGTGTATGTGTGTGTGTTTGTGTGCAAGCATGTGCATGCATGTGTGTATGTCCATTCATACATGAATACATGAGTACATGTGTGCATGAGTGTGTATGTATTTATTTTTCTTGTTTGTTTTTTGTTTTTTTTTGTGTGTGTGTGTGTGTTTAATAGAATCATTAGTTTTGGTTATTAACATAGAAAATAAACTTCTAAATTCTTACATACACATGAATATCAAAAAAAAAAAAATAATGGCTTTGATGTACCATCATATAGTCTATCTCACATAGACTATACATGTTAAGCTATAAAAAAAACCCTGGCTTTGATGTACCATTAAATAACATTAAAATTTCAAACTTACCCTTGTAAATTATGAGTTTGAATATATATTATAGTTTTTCAAGGTGCTATTAATGGAAACATTTCTCTTGATTAATAACACATCAAAAAAACCTTTGCATCCTTACATATGAACTAAAATATAAAAAAATAAAAATATATGAAATCAAATGAAGAAAATAAATATTTTAAAAATAGACTTACAAACATGTAAGAAACTTACCCATAACATTTCTATCACTTATTAACCACTAACCATTCTCTATATTACACTTCTTCACCAGTGGATAAATGCATCACAATTAGTAAACATACAGAGTTTTGGTAGGCACCAATTAGTATGTGACACACATAAAAGTAGGGAAAAATTATCATGTTCATCCTCAAACTTGAAAACTAGACCATCCACCATGCATAGGATAGAGGGGTCTTTCATGTAGGTGAATACATTTAACATAATTAATTAGATGGAAAATTATCTGAGTTATATTTATAATCTTTAAAAATATCTACATAAAATAAAGTAATCCTATGTGTTCCATTCCAAAATCTCTCTAAAAAATGTCACTTTTATAATAATTTAATATTAAAATTATATCTACCTAGATCATTCTAGTCAAATGTTTCTAATAAGTCAAATGTGATCCTAAGAGATAAATCAAGGGAGCTATCCCTTTCAAACCTAAAGATCTATGTCTTGTAGTGGCTTGTCTATGAGAAGAGATAGTTTCATGTTGTCTTAAAATTGAGAATGTATACTTGACTTATCTAGGGTGCAACTCTAAGATACCAAAGTTTTGGAAAACCCGCTAGGACATGAAGTCCATCAAGGTTGTTCAAGATAGATGTTGGATTTGAAAACAAGGAGCTGTAACAATCCACTTCTTGTATTATTTGGTGACTCTAAAGTTTCAATCTTAGTTTTAAATTAGTACACTCTTTCATTCCTAAGGTAAACATAAGGTCTCTTACCAAAAGCATAAATTTAAAATTTCAAGAGCTTCCTCTTTATTTCGACAAATCAAGTAGATTTGAAAACACCCATCCCTAACCAAAGAGGTGATATTACTCATAAGCCCATAAAAAAGTTCTTGATCCATCTATTCTTACAAAGTACTAAGGCCATAATGGCAAGAAACCATCCTTTTATTTCCTTCAATGACTGTAACCCTCTAATACTTGCTCAATATGATGGTATCCCCATATTTTCCCTCAAAAGTGTTCCATAATACATCGGTGAGTCTTCCATCACACCTATTGAGCATAAAATAAATATTACCAACTTCTTCAATATCCATCACATCATAGAGGAGAACATTTTAATTAGGTTGTTAGTTGTCTCCTTCAAATGAAAGGCTCTTAACTAGTATGAAACATTGGCACCTAGATTAATCATAACTTGGGATGAGTTGAGAGATGCATTGAGAAGAATATTTGAGGACAAGAGTGACAACTTATCACTAATGGAGTAGCTGAACACCATTAGGAAATCACCTTAAGAAGTCACTCAAGACTTCAACATAAGATTTTAGAAGATATGGGAAAGAATCCCAATCTTGGTAAGGCCAATAGATCACCATGATTTCCTTTATTACTTTAAAGCATTTGATAATGACATTTAAATTATGATACAATCTATTTTAGGTGATAATTTATCTAATGCTTATAATGTGGCCATTAGGGTAGAAAATTATTTGATTCAAGTTGGGAAGATTACCCTAAGAACCCCCGTGCCTCTTTTTCTTTAGTTGTAAAATCCTACACCTATTGTTGCTCGTATTCCTTCACCTAAAAACAAGTCTACTACCCCTAGTCAACTAATTAAATCCAATGAGGTACAAAGGATGAGAGTTATGGATCAAAATATCTTAGTTTTAGAGAGGATCATTCAACAACACCAAGTTAAGCCTTTAAAAATTCAATATGAAGCTAATAAGTCCTATCCAAACTATCAAGGCAATAGACATCCTTTCCAATGTCATACTTAGGGTCAAGGACAACTTGTCCAATCTAAGCCATATGGTGGTTATAATCCCAATTCTCCTTCCACCTCAATGATACTAATGCCTACTCAAAAAAATCTTACCTAAGAGCACAATAGTCAACTTTGATTGGATCAACCTTATGATCCATTTCCCTATCTCAATGAAGCCTTCAATCAAGACTTCATGGAAATTTTGGAAACTATGCCAACTATGACTCAATATGAAGTAACAAATGGAGGAATGAATAATGGGAAGAGTGCTCAAATGGGGTCTATATTGGGTAATTGGTAGCAAGATGACTCATGTGTAGTCAACCATCAAGGGAAGTCATGTATAGATACAAGTTTTATAGCTTCAAACACAATGAAAAAGAGGAAGGTAGTTGGAAAATTTTAAGGGGCTACTAATATTTCTCCAATGAATGTTTAAATAAGTACAAGATTAGGTATGTGTAATGTTGTTCCAAGTAAACAAGTGATTCAAAGAGATTAGAATGTTATAAGAGATTTCATACCTCAGAATTCACAAGTTGTAGGAAACACCATTTTTCCTAGTGGACAAGTAAGAATTATTAGTTCTTTCACTAACATTGTAGAACAAATGAAGATATCTCATGTGAATGTGTCAATGTGGGATATATTGGAAATTCTTGGAAAAGCATACCTAATTCAATAGGAGCTATCCAAACTCATTTTGACAACTAAACAACCTAGTTAAAGAGAGGTAGCCTTGATAAAAACCATGAATCCAAATGAAGGATATTTAAGCAAAGTTGAAAAGGTATACAAGCATCCTTCATTATATCTATCCATCATTATTGGAGATTCCTTGGTACATAATTGTCTCATTGATAGTGGAGTTAGCACTCATGTTATACCCAAACAAGTACCTGCCAAACTAAACTTGAAGCATGAAACCTATGCCAAAGGAGTACTACAATTGGATGGGTTAGCTGCCAAGACCATCGGTATAATCATAGGTTTGAAAATCATTCTCCATGATTGTCCTACCTTCACCATTTCTTAGGATGTTTTAGTGGTTGGTGTGCCTCCCCATTTTTTTTCTTTGTTTGTCTAGAGATTTCACTATTAAAATTATAGGTTATCCAACTTTAGACATTCCCTACATGCATTTTAGGACTAGATATGGTGAAAAAGTGACAATCAATTTAGAACCTCTTTTTAGTTTTCATGTTGAACCCTATGTGCTTTACACTTATAACATGAATTGCATGTTGTTGAATAAGATTATCACACTAGTGATAAATAGCTTATAACTCTCCTTGATGGTATATTTGATTTGTATCTTGATGAGTGGGGAGATGAGCAAGTTGGTTTTAAAGAAACAATCCTTGGTACTTATATTATTCATGAGGATTCTAATGCATTACTTGAGGTAGATCATGATAACATCTTAGAAAAAATTGCATTGGGAAACTATCTTGTACATGTGGATAGTGATGTAAGTATCCCAACTATGTCAAAACATGACTATCCTAGTGATTAGCCCATTCTACATGCAAAAGAAGAGAGCACTCATGAACATGAACATCATGAAGAAGTAGATGACATGTGGTAGCAATTTAATGCCATTTTTCAATAATTTTGAGGAGAATAATTGACATTCAATCCTTTAAAGAGAGTACAGACTTGATGCTAAGGTCAATCATTTTCTCAATGAGCACTAGGAAGAGCTTGAGATCTCTATCAAGTAAGAATTAACCTTGGTAGAATATGATGTGTTTTATGAGCATAAGGAAAAGTTGGGGGTCTTAATTGATAAATAAACACCCTTAGTAGAACATGAAGTATTTAATGAGCATAAATAAGGTGGTCTTGATAACTTATAACAAGAAACATGTCATATTTCAAAGACACCTGAAGCTATAGATGTTATGGTGATATTCCATAATCTGATTGAAGACTATTAAGTGAGCATGATAGAATTCAATCCCTATGAAAATAAAAACAAGACCTTATTGATTTGAATGGAGTGTTGTTGAGTAGTCCAAATGACAAAATTGTAGTCAATAGAAGACTTAACCATGGTAAGCCACTTGACTATCTCCACAAGTAGGTTTTTATTGACAAGTATACACCATATGAGGATATATTTTATTGGAGCAGCAATGATGTAAGAGGAATTATATTTGACCCTAGTTGAATCAATGAAGTGGATGATTTTCACCTCAAGTTTGTAGAGGTGTTATATATATTAGGATAGGTGTGTTTCTTTTCTTATGTTAGTTTATATTTTCCCTAAGCATTCATAAGAACACAAGAGTGAGTTTTGTTTATTGTTTTATTATTTGTTTCCTTGTTGTGGGTGGTGTGTTTAGTGTATTTTACAAAGCTTATCAGTGTCAAGAGTAGTGTATATGTGATTATAGACCCCAATGGATAGGAAAAGGCAATTGGTCCTTAGCATAACAAGCTTGATACCCATAAGAAATCGCCAAAATATTGACTAATTTGATCCCCTGGTCAAATAAGTCAACCCCATATATGGTCAAACTTCCTATAGGGTATCACATAGTAATTTTTATGGTTATATTGTATGTTTCACCTTTGTCATATGTGTCATGTCTTAATATTTACCTTATGTCACCCTTCTGGCCATCCTTTGAGTCATTTTGTGAAATGTATAGTTTCCTACCAAATGACAAGTGTGTCAAGTAAATATCTAAAGTATAAGGTGTTAGTTGAGTTTTAGATGGTAGTTTAGAAATTGATAATTATAGGCTCAACATGGATTCAAGAAGATAACAATAGTTTCAAGCAATTATATGGTCAAGGATAACCACTTGGCACATGGTAAGGCTCAAGAGTGTCATTTAAGATCCCCATAGTATAATTTAATTCTTAATAACTTATGATAGGTTAAAATTTGGCAAAAATTGGTCTATCTCCTTCATTGCTATCCTAAATATGGTCAAACATGTCAACTGGTTTACTCTTAGTATAGATAGGATAGCAAGAGTTGAGATGCATAAGTTTATTGAGTGATAGTAACCTTAATTCAATTACTTTTCATGGAAACATTTTTTATTTTGGTGTATTATGCTTTATGAAAAATTAGTAAGATTGTTAGTGTTTCAATTCTAACTGCTCATTGCCATGGCCTCTAGTTTTCTTATTTATTTGAAATTATCTGATGCCTCTAAGTAGTGAACATGATATTTTATAACATTTAATTACTTTACATGATGTTTATAATATTTTTTTCATGTGTGAATATAGATCTATATTCAGGGACATCTCATTATGCTAACAAGTAGCATTCATGTTCTAGAAGATAGGTTTCTGTCAATTGAAATGTTGTATCCTATTGAGTATGATCCCATGTCAATGTTAATATGTAACTCTCACTTCATAATTCCATAAATGGTCTATATTTCACATTGATAAGATTGGATGTTTATGGAGATGAATCTCTAAGACACCAAGTAAGGACAAGTCAAATATATGATGTACATAGTCACTTATAGTCATTTGTAAGTGTGTACTAAGGATTGTAAGGCTACTTAAAACCTAAGAAATAAATTATGCACATATCCATGACTTTAATGGAATTTACAAAGTAATCTATGTTTCATATTGCTGGTTATACAAAGAATTCAAACATGCAGTCAACCAAAGTTGATGAAAGTTGCAAACAACGCTGAGTTACCTTAAAATCTCTGAATGAGTTTTTGCTCATATAATGAACCATCTTTTAGTGAAAGCTTAGATGGATTGTATAAGTCTAATGACTCAATTATTTATATATATATGTAAAGCTAATATTTTATCATGAGAGGATCTTGTTTAGTCAAAAAGAACTATGGTTGAGTGAGTTCCAAGTAAAGTCAAGTGTCTAACTAAGACACTCAGTCAAACACAATGCTTTTGAGCCTACATGAACTTATAACTTGAAGTGACCTTTGGTATATTGAGGATCATGGTATGAAAGCATGGTATGAAAACATAAATGAGGATATTCAAGTTTTATAACCCTAATGAATGGAGGAAAAATAGATATTTGATCCTCAAACAAGAAAATTCCCACCTACAAGAACCTCATAGCTCCTCTTAAGGTGACATCTACAGTCTGACTATAGACCTATAGTTTATGGATGGTAACAGTATGATAAAATTATGTCAAAGGTATGAAATGAATAAATCTAGGTGTAGGATAGACTTATCAACCTTATAAGGAAGTGGAAGAGCTAAACATAGTAGTCATACATGAATATACATGTACAATAAACTTGAGAAATTAGAGTTGCAGCCGACAATCTAATATAGTCACAAACTAGTTTGGGCATAGGAAAGTACAAGTTGGTTTGGTGTGTAGTGATAAAAGATGGATGATCATGTGAGATGCATTCTCAAAATAGTCACATCATGCTACTTGATATTCTAGGTATCAAGGATAATTATGGACAAACAATTTTCTAACCTTAATCTATAGTCAACCAAAATCCTTCACAATATAAATACCTAGTGATCTAATTTTGAGAAACTTGAAGGTTTTAAGTATTTTCAAGCATGATCAAGTTATGAATCTTTGTGTAAAGAATCCAGATGAATCAATCTAGCCTTGTCAAAGAATTTAACTAGGTGAAGAGGGGAGATGCCTTCTATTTTGTCTCAGATAGAGGGCACTCTTTGAATAAGATAACCTATATTTTGGTATGAGAGGAGTGAAATGGATGAAGGAAATAGTGTTTAATAATTATGTAATGTTTTATAAACTTGGGATAATGATGAACAGATATAGAAAAGGCCTTATCGTCACTAGAAACCATCAGAATGGTCAAACATAAATAAAATATAGTTAGGCCTATTAGGCCTAAGCCTTATAGATGCATAACACCATCTATGAGGCTACATGAAACTTACAAACAATTTTATTTCCTTCAAGGTAGAGATAAGGATGGATCAGATCCATTGGTTTGTAGAGAAACATTCAGAATGGGTTAATTTGCCCTTAATTCCTATTAGACCTACCCAAAATTCACTGTAAGATCTCAAGAGCCATGATATTTCACTCATAGTTGTATGGAGGATGTACTCAATAAATTGTGGAGATCTAAATGGAGTCTTATTCCATAAATAATTTAAATTGGTTCTAAGGTTAGATGTTAGGATTTTATGAATAATCGTTAATAGTCCAAACCTCCTAAAACCCTAGTTTAGACCTGATGGAGAAGAAATGAATGGAGATGCATAAAAATGATTAAAATGTCCATGAAAGTGTTTTTGACACGTCTTTAACTACCTCATTATCCTTGACATCCACTTTTTTCATACTATCACTTATATAGATAGGGCTAATACTAAGTTTCTTATAGGATTTGAGTAATTTTGTAGATGAATAAGAGGATGGACAAGTGATAAATATTGTGTGAGGTATTTAGATATTTATAATAACTTATGAAACTAATTTCTAGCATTTTTTGAAAATGAAAATACCTATGTTATCTCTTTCATCAAAGGCAATCTAAACAGATAGTGAGAAGGAAAAATGACTGTCAAGGATTGGAAGTGATAAGTCTTCTATGAGTTTCATTAAGATATTTTGATAGATAAAAGGAAAAATTAGATATATTTGAGTTTATTAACACATCTTAAATTCATTTATTTGAGTAATTGTAAGTCACTTTGATGACACGTGTGAGAAATGACCTAGAAGACTAGTGACGAGTGACTATAGGTAGTGAATGATAAGTGACAAGGATGAATGCACCAATTAGGGAGGTGTAAATGACCTTCAATAACCTATTCTATACCTTCTCATGTAAGATCATGTGTTAAGGATTCCTATGTTAGTTTTATAAAATAAAGTGAACCCCTCATCATCATGAAGGTAGTTTCAAAGCAAGATAATGAAAAGTTCTACACCAACCTGAGGAAGCTGTTATGTTTGAGAGTGACACATGTTCATGAAAAACTCTTGAATTATTTTAAAATTCATTCCATTGATTTTTAACTATTTTTCATAGTTTGACACTTGGTCTTATGACCCTTGAGCTTCACTTCTTCTCTCTCCTCTTCTATGTTTTATATATTCAAGCCTTTTTAGCTTTACAATGGATCCATAATTGGTATAGAAAATACCTTATAGTTTTGGCACCTCATTTGAATTTTAATAAAGTTTTTTTATGTTTATTAAATCAAGTGGTTTATTTGGTTGAAAAGTGATGAACATGCTCTCCTTGCTTCCATTTTTGTTCTTGTGTGTTTGTGTGAGCGACATCTCTTCTAACAATTTTCATAAAGTTTATTTTTTGCTAATGTGTCTTGAAGTCTGAGAGGGACTACTAGTATCTTGTATCAAACCTCCTTTTCACCCACTCTAAATATGCATAAAAGTCTACCTCTATGAGAAATATTTATGGTAGAAGTACATGGGGTTGAATTTAGTTTAAGTAGTCTTCCTTCTTAAGTGCAAATGTAAGTTTATTGTGTGGAGTTATCTTGGTGTATCACCTCATTTACATAGGTTTATTTTATGTCTCATTCTTCCCTTTTCAACCCTAATAGTGATTATTCTAGTGTAGTGTGAGCCTAAGAGACAAATCAAGGGAGCTAGAACTTTTAAACCTAGAGATATATCTCTTGTAGTCACTTATCTATGAGGAGATATAGTTCTATGTTGTCCTAAAATTGAGAAGGTCTAATTAAATTCTCTAAGGTAAAATTTTATGATAAAATAGTCTTGATTTAACACTCTATAGGTAATGCTTAGTTACAAATGTGTTTGTAAGACTATCTCAGATATCCCCCTTACTCGTTGTCCCCTTTTTCTATTTGATTTCTATTTTACTTCTTGAGTAGGTCATTCCTAGGTTTTTTCAAGAAAGAGAATATAATACATAAGATATATCACATGATCACATGTTCGTGACAAGATAAAATACACTTTAAATGACTAATATAGTTATATTTATAGAAATAAAATGATTCCATGCCATAAAACAACATAGCACTATTAATAATAATAATCTTTATGTTATTCAAAATATAGATATTACCTTTATATGATGAAGACCCATACCACCTTCTAATCATAAAATAAGACTTTGACATGAAAACATTTATGACCCTATAGCCATGTATATAATTATAGGACATAAAAACACAAATTGAATATTTTTTTGACATTAGCATCAATAACAATGTTAACAAAAAAATATGTTCATCACATTCACATAGAGACACTGATTCAAGATTAACTAACCTAAGGATGACTACATACTCAATATTTATCCAATGTACATCAAACTACAAACATTATGGATTTATTGTTTGACTAAATAAAAAATATATATTCAAGCATTCTCCCATAGATTATGGGATCATGTATGTGTGTGCATGAGTTCATGCACGTGCATGCATGCATACACATGTGTGTGTATGCATGCATGCCTGAGTATGTGCTTGTGTGTGTGCATACCTATGTGGGTGTGTGTGTTTAATGGAATCAATAGTTTTGGTTATTAACACAATAAATGAACCTCTACATCCTTACACATCTAATAATATCAAATAAAATAAAAATTAATGGCTTTGATGTACCATCATATATTCTAGCTCAGATATACAATGCATGTCAATATATAAAGAAATCATGGCTTTGATGTACCATTGAATAAAATAAAATTTTCAAACTTACACTTGTAAATTATGAATTTGAATATAGATTATATTTTTTCAAGGTGATATTAATGCAAACATTGGTCTTGATTAATACCACATCAAACAATCATTTGCATCCTTACATATGAATTAAAATATAAAAAAATAAAAATATATGCAATCAAATGAAGTAGATAAATATCTTAAAAATAGACTTACAAACATGTTAAAAGGTACCCATAACATTTCTATCACTTATTAACCACTAACCATTATCTATATTCCACCTCATCACCAATGGGTAAATGTATCACCACTAGTAGACATACAGAGCTGAGGTAGGCACCAATCAATGTATAACACACATAAAAATAGAGAAAGATTATCATGTTCATCCTCAATCTTGAAACTCAGACCATTTACCATGTGTAAGATAGATGGATCTTTCATGTAGGTGAATACATATTAGCATAATTAATTAAATGATAAATTGTCCATGTTACATTGATAATATTTAAAAAATATCTGCATAAATTTAATTATTCTTATGAGTTCCATTCCAAAAGACTCTAAAAAAATATGTCACTTTTATAATAATTTAATATTAAAATTATGCTACCTAGATCATTCTAAAAGACTATTTTAACTAATTAAATAATGGGTTATTTTTATAATAATGTAATATTTAGAAGATGAATGTAAACATGTTCTTGACACACTTATAACTTCTGATAACAAATATTGTCCAAAAATATATTTTATTATAAATAACAATAATGTATCACTTTATTTTTCCTAATAAAAAATATACACATATATCCCCATTATTTTAAATAAAAAATTAAAAACACTCACACATGGTATTATACATTGAGCTAGATATATTGAAGTATCTAGAATATTGCCATTTTAACATGGTATAATAAGTATATGCTCTTAGACACATATACAGATTTTAAAAAATTTATAGTATTATTTAACACTTATCTCATTGACTCTACTTAAACATTAATGGCAGTCCAAATGTAAATATTTATATTAAAATTATGAAAATTTTGTTGACAAACTCTAATCCACTTAATTTTATTGCAATTTTTGGCTCATTGAGAAAGTATTGATGAATATGAATTTATAACATTGATTTAAGTAGACATATTTATAGTACTCATCTATATTTATTTATTATAAAATTTCCAAAATTTACTAACTACGTGCATTAATCCATTTTCTAACCATTCATTTTATTTGTTTTGTTTGTGTGTAACTGTGAATACATAAATATAGTATTAGACACTTGGAAATGTCAATATCCACCTATATTTATCTCACATGGATATTTTGATCAAATATGGCTCTTGTAAACCCTTATCTCATATCAACTTACCTTTTATGGGACTAGCCTTCTCAAATTCTATATCAATAACCTAAAATAATTCTATAATCTATACATAATATAATTATTATCTTAATCATATTATATCATAATCATAATATAATTATTCTTGTCTTTATAGATGCCTTTGATAATCTTAAAATGTCTCTAGATTACTAAAACTGTGTATCTTTATTAGACTTGTCAGCACACCAATCAAAATTAGTTTTACAAATTAAAATCATATTTATGGGTTGATATATATGTTCTACATGTCAAAGACTTAATAATTTAATCAAAAACTCATTTATGTATACATAATAGTCCTAAGATTATTCTCTATTTATAATCTATAAAGTAGCAATAACCAAGCCTATAATTTCACTTGCACATTGAGAAAAACTACCCTATATCTCCCAAATCACAAATAATTCATAGGGATAAATTACTATCCAACACTAAAACACCTAATCAAGGTCATGTTTTCCATTTTAAACCATTGAAATATAGACCACAAGTTGCATCCATACTAAAGGATCACCATTTCACATATTCACCTAACCATAAGAAACATGTATCCTTTGATCCCTGTTTGGATATTTGGAGATGAAAGTAATACTTAGACACTTAACGAGCGATATTTGGGCTATAATCAACCCATATTTCATCCTATTTTATAGGTCCATACCTAGTGTAGAAATTAAATCAATTATTTTGAAGTGAATGATACATTATTTTTATACTAATGCACATAATGAGATTATTGTATCACATATGAAAATACTTTACAAGGCATAGTGATCTATTCCAAAGCACTAAATTAATGGTTTATGAAATAATTCCATCAAATGTTAGATACATATGTATGATGTAATCATTAAGAGGTTGACATTATCATCAAAGCAAGTATAGATAGTTCATTTCTAGAGTTGAATGGCTCAAGATCCATCTTAAGTACTTTCTTCCACTTGCACATAGTCTCAAATGATAATATATCATAAATAGTCTAATTACACTAATAATTTTAATGATTTTCATTATTCACTTGATTCTACAAATTATAAATGGTCAAAAATTAGAATGGATCTAGATTTTGGATTAGTCTCCTAATTCTATAAATTATACTTATATAGCCTCAAACACTTACATTGATGTTATTGTCTGAATTAGACATATGTGTCTAGTATGGAATACCTACTAACACTAGATGTAATCCCCTAGATGCTTATAGGTTCTATGTTTCCTTCACTCAAGTGCATTTTGATCTAGGTTTTAGACTATCACTCCTTGTTAAATAACAAATCCCTAATTCTTCATCTTCATGGTAGTTTTAGTAAAAATGGATTAGTGGGCATATAGTGTCAATAAGGCTCAAATAACCCTATATAAATGAACATTTACTACATATACAATACTTTGAATATGGAATCAAACATATGTAGTTCTCCTTTACATGTTATCTTGTGTGTGAATCATGCAATGTGCAATAAGCCAAGTACAATGGTGACCTAGTTTATAACCTGGAAAATATATCTCTTGGGTTAATTCTTCATTACTTCAGACCTATATATATGTTGTCCATATGGATAATATGTATTTTTTATAAAATAGGGAAGTGTTTCTCACTTAAGTGGTTGATAGAATGTTTTTGTTAAGTTACATTATACTTTTCTAGGTTTTTCAAGGTGAGGAAGGAATGAGGTTTGATATTGTATTTATAAAAAATAATTTCAATAATATATCACATTAAATAAATTAGGATTACCTTTAGGATACATTTGATTTGTAAATCAGATGAATTTAGAGCACTAGATAATTGCATTGGGATGGGACACTTGCATCGAGATATGCATCTAACTAGCATGCAAGTGTCTAGGTAGCTATAAAATAGGAACATGTCGATAAATTATAGATATGGAAGATAAGCATTTTTATAAAATTCTAGGAAAGATAGGACATTAGAGTCATTATAATAATATCATTTGGACTAAGAGATAAGAAATCAAGCAAAGAAAGATAGTGTATGTAATCCTTTAACAGAGGGAAATGTCTAGAAGCTAAAAGTACATCCATGTTATGTATTGTCCAAGTGTACAAGATATGTGATATATATTTCAAAAATAGTGTATACATTTCCCCCCTGTAATCTAGTAATGAAATTTCTAGTTTAAATGAAAAAGAAAGCATATTTAGGTGTGTATATAACCCATCTTGTCTTTGCTTGAGTCTAACTTGAGTTTTCTTTGTGTGAATGACCTACAACTAAGATAATGTTACAATATATAATAATTTCATACGATCATAAATTTAAACCATAAAAATAAGTGAAATTGAAATCGATCAAGGTTTAGGAGTACACCTATGTACCGATGCAACCGTTTTACCTTTTGGCAATTTCATTTGAAAGATGTATCATTATGAATAATTAAAAAATAAATTAGTAAAAATATAAATATATAAAGTCCATATATACATAATTATAGAGAGTGATATTGGAGGACACATAACCCTAACCTTGGAGAAAGGATGAGTTTCCACTAGGTATTTGATATTATCTCAATTGTCCAACCCAATCATACCTATAACCTAGTGAGTGTGAGTGAACTAAGTAAACTCACCCTTTAAAGTTGGCAAGGTTGGATGATGTCATCAATTTTAACCTATAAAATTTTAAATATTGAGTGATTTGATCACCTCAACCATATAAATAAGTGAGATAACTATTTTAGTACATTGGCTCAATACAATCCATAAAAATCTAACTTGGTCAGTGATGATGGTACTAGGAAGTGTCAGTAATCTAATAATGATTTGGTTTTTAAATAATGGGTACGCATTGCATAACATATATACCTTAAATATGTCTCATCCTAAAACTATGTATAACAATGATACCAATCTATAAAATTCTACCATAAATGTGTATCTAAATCATATAACAATACAATTTTGCTAATTTTAAAATGTGTAAGTGTGGAGAAAATGTTTCCAAAGCATGGCCACAACATAATAGAAAAATAAAAATTGGTTTAAGTTTCAATGTGGAGGACATGTTTCCAGAAAATGCCCCTATTATAGTCTAGGTATGTTGAATCCTAAATAAGTGTGGAGAACATGTTTCCAAAACATGCCCCCATTGAATCTAAAACTATGAAAAAATGTGGAGAACATGTTTAGAAAACAAACCCCTAATGGAATATAATTTTTTTAATAATTGTGGAAGTCGTGCCTTTACAACATGCCCCCATTGATATGGCCCCATTTTAAAGTACCATGTAACATATATAATGAACATTTATATGTAAATATAGTATTTAATCATGAAGAATGTGATCACACCAAATCCTAATATGCATGATTTAAATCATGGTAATGTCTAGATAGTAATAGTACAATCTTAACCAGCAATCCAGTACACACTCAATAGTGCTCTAAATCAAATAAAAAGGTAATGGTCTAAGGAGAACTCAAACAAGGGGCATGTCCAAATTATATAAAATAAAAGGGACATTATTTAGTCAAATTTACATAAAATCAAGAATAACTTATTTAAATTTCAATAAATAATAAACAATGACATATTCAAATTTCAATAATGAATATAAAGACACAAGGGCTGAATACAATGGAGCATATTCAAATGATAAAATAAGAAATATAACAGAGATGAAAGACACTTGATGAAGTGAATAAATTAAAAAACATAACAAACCATCATTAATATATCATAATAGTCTCTAGATATGTGTGTTAGCAAAAAATATTAAGTATATAATATATGATGTGTACATTGTAAAAGATATAAGCATGAATAAAGGCATGTGTAAGTACATATATGTTATCAAACAAGATAATTCAAAGTGACCATAGAATGATATAACCTAGATGTATCATGATTATAGAAGTGCATTACCCCCCAACATCTTGGTGATGTGATTCGAGGGAAAATCCAAAATTTAAAAGTGCATAGATCATGTATATGTGTATGATTAAATCACACTGAAAACCTATGTGACACACATGTGTGTATATAAAATAATGAAATTCCATCTACCAAAATGGAACCAAAAAATATATGTTAAAAATATAATAGGATATGTAAATGTTGAACATATTTTTAGATTTTTTTTGGTATTTATGATATATCTCAAACCTTGAAACATTAAGTTAGATATTTTACATTGAATAAATCATCAATGGATAAGTGTAAATTGTACATGGAATGTTCTTCCTCTAATTTTACATGTCCATTATAGTAACCAATGATATCATTAAAATTCATAGAGATAGCCTAGGGCACAAGGATGGTAAACTACATACTAAATTTATTATGTTGATATGTAAAAGATAGAAAGAAAAACTGTTTTATATATTAAAATGATAATGAAAATAATATAATTACTTGTTTTTAATGCTAATATAGATCTAGATCTATAAAAAGAAAAAATTAGACTAGATTTAGATTTTAAATCAATCACCTGATTCTATAAATTGTACCTTTGTAGCCTCAAACACTTACACTAACTTGGGATGGTTACATCAACACTATTGTTTGACTTAGAATCAAGTGTCCACTATGTAATACCTACTAGGACTAGATGTGAAAACATATATTCTTCTAAGTTCTATGCCACTTTCACTCTAGTTCATTCAGATCTAAGTCATCGATTATTACTCCTTGTCATATAGTAAACCCTAATTCTTCATTTTAATAGTGGCTATAGGAAAAATGGATTAGTGTAAACATGGTGTTGAGATACCCCAAAGAACCCTATATCAATAAGCATTGTATACATTACCAATACTTTAAAGTTGGCCTCAGAGTTATGTAGTTTTCCCCTACATATTTGCTTGTGTATGAATCATGCAATGTGTGATAAGTAATTACAATGGTAACCTAGCTTGTAACTTGGAAATAGAGTTATTGGGCTGATCCTTTTGTAATTTAGACCTATATATATGTTTTCCTTATAACTAATATTGAAATAAGATAAAATAGGGAATATTTTCTTATTTAAGGGCTTGATAGAATGCCTTTGCTAAGTTTCCTTGTGATTTACTTGGTTTTTTCAGATGAGGATTGAATGAGGGATGATCTTGTATTTATAGCAATCCATTTGGATAATATATCATATTAATTCACTTATTATAACCTTTATGTTACATTTAATTTGTAAATTGGATAACTTTAGAGCATTAGACACTTATGTTGGGATGGGACCCTTATGTCAATGTATGTATCTGACTGGGATGTAAGTGTCTAGGTAGCTAGAAAATAGGCCTAGGTCCAAAACATGTAGATATGGAAGATAAGTAGTTTTATAAAATTTTTGGAATGATAAAAGGTTTGAGTCATTAGAATAACATTGGTTATACTAGGAGATAAGAAGTTAGGCAAAAAGAGATAGTGTATGTGAGCCTTTTGGCAATAGAAAAGGTATATAAAATGAAGGTACATCTATGATATGTATTTTCCAAGTGTAAAAGACTATGGTGATATATAATTAATAAATATTTATTCCAATATTTATCTTCCTAAAATTTGGTAAATTATCTCCTTTGAGGAGTTAATAGGACAATGCATGGAGTAGGTTCTACAACTACATTCATTGTCTCCTATTGATAATTCTTATTTTTAGTTGGTATCACATTGTATGGTGGATTACCTATAATATTTATTTGATAAATATAAATTGGGTTGGTTTCATACTTGAGATTATTTATTTCCAATAAGTTATTCTCCCTTTCCTTGAATGATGAAAACTTCTTCTAAATAATTTATTTGTGTAGATATAGAATAAAATATAATTTGAAGATGCCTCATTATTCCTTATTTTCCATAGAATTAGTCATTTTAGATAGCATGGTCTTATACCTTAAGACATATTTTGTGATAGGCTCATTAGATTCTTGGTTGAGCTGAGCATATGAAATATTTTTGGTAATGTTGATTAAGAAATGTTTTAAGGAACAAATCTTCCAAATGATTTAATGTATGAAATGATTAATGTGGTAAATAATAAATCCATTGGAGTGTGTATTTTATTAAACTTATAGGAAATTACTTGGTCAACAAGATATTATTGGATGCATATTCAAAGCATGCTACATGAGTTTCTATCAAATGTTATCGGAGGTCACCTTTTCCATCATGTAATGAAACCTTAGGTACCATAAAACTAATTAGTAAAGGATATGCATAAATATGCTAAGCCAATGGAATATGAAATAAAATATATGAATAAAGTGATTTATTATGTTTTAAATCACTTTGTTCCATTTGAAACACATTATTTTGTAGAGCTAGAATGGTCTACTTAAGGGATTATGAATCAAGAAAAGAATGTTTTCTATCTAATGGTGTTGTCATAATTGACTGAGTAAGAATTAGAATGTTAACTTGATTAAATCTTTGAATTTCCCCCATATTAGATGGTGGTATAAAATTTATATATAACTATGTATAAAAAGGTAAATAACCCATAATAGAGGAAGCACAAAATGTATTAGACATGCTTGCAAATATTTTATTCTAAAGAGTTTGAAAAATTATATGATAATATTGAGGTTGTTCACAATTTACTTCTAAAAAGTTATTAATAATTATTACTTTATTAAGCTCTAATTTTTCATCACCTAAAGGTGAAATGACATCTTGATGGTCATCTCAAAGGTTAGCATAATCCCTATTATATTTTTCATGTTCAAAAATATCACCAAGCACTTCTATATATCAAAAAATTTCATTAGTATCATACGGTCCTAGTATACCCTTGATCTTATCCATATTTTGTACCTTATCAAAAGAAAACTAAGTATGGTCAAATTGAGTGCCACTTAGTTTATCACTTTTTCTAAGAGAGGTAGAAACAATTTTCTTATATTGCATAAAATATGAATTATAAACTTGGAAGATTATTTTTATCAAATAATATACCAAATATAAAAACCTTAATATAATAATTGGAAACAATAAAAAGGAGAAAAATAATAAAAATATAAATGACTAGGCTTATTTCAATACTTAATCAATATATGGGTATTTTATGAACCCAATTTTTGCATGGTGTGATATTCTTAACATGATAGGTCAAACAATGATGTAGTGACATCTTAATAATGCTCAAATGAGAACTATATAACACCCATTACTCTCTTGCTTCTATTTTCCTATCATGAGGTCTTCAAATCCCCCTTTTATTAGCCCTTTTAACTCCCCTCATATTATTTTCAAAATGATTTCATTAGTGATGGAACTACCCTTTTAGGTGACATAACCACTCTATTGAGGTTCATAACTACCCCATGAGTGTTGGGTTAGTTATGGTAGTTGTGTAAACTACGTTGATGAAGCCATAATATAAGGGTGTTTTTTTTTTAAATGTGGGGAAATTTCTTAATTTGAAAGGGAAGTTTTATCCCAAGAGTGGCAGCTATGTAACTGACCATGAAAATAAGGATAGTTCCATCACCATTATTTTGTCTTCTTATTTTATTTTTTGAGACTAATTTCTTGACCTATTTTAAATGCTTATTGTTATTGTTGACCAAATTTGACTTTTAGGTCAAATTAGGGCACCCCTAGTAAAAATATTGATTTTTAAGCTTATAATGGGGTATAATGTATTATAATAAGGTATTTTATATGTAATTTTATGCCTTTCAATGTTATATTAACCTTGGTCACTCTTTTCATTAGTCTATCATGTCATTTGGGGTCATCTTAAGGGTCAAATAATGCATTTAATGTTTTATATAGGTTTATTGTAAAATTTTCAAGTGTCAAAGAGTTTTATCACATGAAATCTGTCCTATGAGGTCTATAGTGACTATTACTAACTAAATATTATAGGTTGTGTAGAAGAAAGGATAGTTTTATAGTGAAAAAGTTAGATGTGGGCACTTGTATAACATCCTTGGGAAGTGTTTCATGTGGGAGAGGGTCATAGGATGTCCTTTCACCTTAATTGAATAAAATACGCACTTTAAATTACTTTAAATTTCCATTTATAGCTAAAAAACATTCTATCACTTTTTCACTCTTTTTGGAAGAATTAATTGACTTGCAGGTTTTTACTCAATACAGATAACACAATGAGTTTCAAGAAAAATGATCCTAGGGGAATATTATAAAATAAAATACTTTAAAATAATTATAATAAGTTAGATAAATCTTAAATTTTTCTTCATGAACCATCCATTTGAAGTGGACTATGCAACTTTGCTAGCAGTTTGGTGTACCCTTTCAGTTTTCCTTCATTTTGGATAAATCCATACAAACCAATTACTAATATTTGATCTAGACGATTTTGGCCATGTATAATTACACCTCCCATTATGTTTTTCAAGTTTTAAGTTGTTTTGATCAACTAATAACCTTAAAATTGTAGACTAATATATTCTATGTTAATGGGCAGGTTTCTAGTGTTTTTTGAGTTTTAATGCTTTTTTATTGGTCACAGAGCATTATTTTAATGTATTTTCCATGTTTCAAAAGTCATATTTATTCTCAATTAAATTTATAACTTCAATCCTCAAGTAGAGGCTCCATGAATTACATTTATAGTACACATTTGTATAGTTAGCCATTAATGGGCATCTTACAGGTGCTTGAAATGGTCTATACCTTTGAAATGTATCTATCTTGACTTGATTTAGGTCTTAAAAATTTGTAATAAACCAATATTATAATTATAAATATAACATAAAAAGGGTAGGAGGCTCTTATATCATGAATATTACCAATAGCCCTATTAGTTGCCTACATATCAGTCAAATATGCATCTATAAGTGGTACCATAAGGGGTTAAATGGTCTTTTTAAAGTGATGAAATAAGTGTATTAACCTTAATTGATGACATAATAGTTTTAATACATCATGGTAGACTCATAAAATGTGCTTAGAGGGTAAGATAAAGTGTGGAAGCATGTTTGAGGACAAGCTAAATAAATTTGAGACATGATCGCTAAAAAGTGCAAATAAGGGCCTAAAAGGTTTTTGAAGACCTCATGAAACATGTTTTAAAGGTATTCCAAAACCCTAGATTGATAAGTATCATTTAATCTAGCATGGAGAATGCCTACACAAATAATGAAGGGCAAAGGGAAAATGGAGAGTGGTCTTTTATAGGTCTAAAGTTACTAAAAAAACCACTAAATTTTCTCAATATTGTCTTCAAATTTGAGACTAAAAATAGACTTCTTTTACCAAAGTTGAGATTGAGCATTATTTCATGATTATAAGGTTATAATTTTGGTGTTACCTCATGTGAGCTTAGAGACTACCTCAAGAGCAATGGTACACTGAGTTTTTCTTCTATCCATTCATTAGTCCGTACATAATCCTATGTGTACCTACAACCAGTAGGGTTAGAGGTAGGGTCTTAAGAAGAAGTATCTCAGGCTAGGAGAAAATCATAGTTTTGAGTTTAATAGGACATGTAGGTAAGTACAAAGTGACATACACATTGGGTAACCAAAATAGGTGTTTTAAAGAGATTATGAACATCATGACTACGTGTATAAAACCCTTGTATTCACCTATAGGTAGGGTTGTGGGCACAATGTTTAACCCAAGGTAGTGATATAGAGATTGGGGTTAAGGTGATGGTGAATGTCTCTAAATAAGGCTTCTAACTTAAGCACATTATGTAACCATAAAGAGTCTCAAATAAGAGTTTTTAGCATCAAGACAAGCCAAGCTCAAATAAAGCAGAACCCTAGTAGGCAAAATCCACAGCTAGCTAAGTGTAAATAGCCTTGGGAACATTTCAAAACCAAAGGTGTGAGGCTAAATATGAATGTAGGTGAAATAAGGAGTTTAGAAAATGATAAGAAGCTCTAAAAATGTCATCCACATTCATAAATAAAAACACATGCACCTAAAACAAGGTCAAATAGGGGTTGTCTCAGTCAGCTTATAAAAGGTTTAAATGTGACCAAAGGTGTAGGTTAAAGGCTAGGTGGATGTTGAACCTAGTAAAGTATGATGTAACCACCTCAATAGTGATTTGAATGATCTCATCAGTTAAAAATATGATGAGAATCCAACTTATACAGGCCCTAAAATCCTTGTATTCACCTACAGACATGTCTCAATCCACCCATAGGCAGGGACTCAGTCTAAGATTTGAAGGTGAATTTAAGGAGTGGATGAAACTTTGAAGTGAGGAGTAATCCTAAAATACCTAAAAATGACATAAATGACCTTAATGGTCACCTTATCATGGAAATCAAGCTAAGAAGAGCTCTCAATAGGTAGAAACATAGTCAATCTTGATAAAGCTTAGCCATGGAATGGAATTCAAACATAGTGACAACATTAAATAAGAGATCCAAATGAAAATAGAAGACTAAGGAAGTGTATAAGGTATTTATCATAGGTTTTATAATAAAAAAACACCTAGAGGACCCTAAGGATCCCGTCATAGTTAGTGAAATGGTGTTAGGACAATGAATAAGGTTTTGACTCTTAAAATGATGATAATGCTACCAAAGTGGACAAATGAGTCCAAATAATTATGAAATGAACATGGAAAGTTTATTTTTGTATTATGGTATTGTTTTCCAAAACTAAACTATGCTAGTACACCAACAGATACTCCTCATATGAGCATAAACATAATTAATGTTTAGTAAACCCTTGCTAAGGACTAGTTTTGGAAAATGGAATTGAATAGATACCAAAATGAAATAGTTTCTCTATAATTATGATTAGAGGTGGTAGAGAACTACCCCAGGCTACTTCAAACCATGATAAATTGTATGAAATTATACGGATGGATGAAAAAACAAGATTTTTCTCACTATTTTATGTGTTTTGAAGGCTTTAAGAGGAGTTAGGAGATAAACCCAAGTTTGAGAAAAATATAAAAACTTAATATAACTCATAGTATTATTTTCATGTCCTAAAAAAATTATTTATGTGCTCCAACTAGGTCCTCCAACTTAGCCAATTAGAATTGGCCTAATGCACAAGGTAGTGAGAGGGGTGAAAATCTTCAATTAAACTAATTTTAAATATTTCCTGATGCTTCCAAGGCCATGGAGGGACTTTAAATTTTTATTTAAATTCTTCCCATGTATTTTCATGGAAAAATGAAGGCATTTTAGAGGCTAAGTGTGCAGGATGCATGGAAGGGAAATTTTTTGGACAATAGATGACGATGGCTCACTTTCAGAGGTTTCCAGAGGACTAGGTATGTAACCAATGAATGTAGAGGAATTTATGATGTCATACCTTTATAATAAAATAATTTTTATTGATCATGATTAGTTATAAGGCATTCAAATAAGTCCAATCATGAAGGCAATTTTTTTGTGCAAACGAAGGAGTTTTGTGCCACTTTGCATAATTTTGATGACTTGGATTGACATTTTTAGGTCCTAACCTTACATGGTTAGACCCATATCCTATTCCCATGAATGTATAACTTATTGTATTATCTTTACAAGTGTACTTGTGACCCTTGGACATCCCTTGTTCTCTCTCTCTCACAAGCTCTATAAAATTTGGCCATTTTGGCATTGTATTGGATACTCCACCTAAGTATGGTGAATCCATACTAAATTTTATACCTTTTGATCATTAAAATTTATAATTGTTACCTCTTCATTACTATTAATAAGTTTGTCCCCCTTTAATGATGAATCTTATTTAGTGAAGACTATGAATTCCTAGCATGTGGTCTCATTCTTTCACCTTGTTTGCAATTAGAAAACTTTTTCTTGTAGGGCATGTGAAGTGTCTTAGGGTATGTGAAATGTTGAGTTAGCTATTATTTTAATTATTTAAATTAAATCCCATTGTTTAGTCATCATAGATTTGTATATTCATCCATGACCTCACAATGTAGCATTGATGTGAGAAGATGAAGATTGAAGGAGTGTATTTTTAGTTTGTTTCTTGGTCTCAAGTGTAGAATGAAATTGGTTAGAAGTCATCAAATTGATGTGGTGTATCACCTCCATATTTTATATTTTCTTTTAGTTATCTCTATCCCTTTTCACCCCCTAAAATTACTAGTAGGTTCAATCTTAAGTGGTACATCAAGGGAGTTATCCCTATCTAGAGACTCACCTCATTCCTTAGGCTAACCTTAAGCCTAGAGGTGATTCCATTGTGCCACTTGGATGAGGAGAGATTTTTCATCTCCTTAAATGGTGAAAATCCTAGTGAAAATAGTTTTTAGCATGTCTGATGGGACTCTTGTTCTAAGAGTTTGAGTAATTTTGGTGTTGTCTTTTAACACATCAGCCTTTGGAGGCATCTTTTCAAAAATAAATGGAAACTCTAAAGACATATAAGCTGGTCAAGTAGCCCATGTTTTCCACTGAATATTGATGGTAACATATTTATTTGTGTCTTTTCTTTTAATGAAGATTCATGGTAGACCTTGAATTTGAGTTGTGTTCTCTACAAGTTTGAGAAACATATCCATCTTGTCCCATTCACTATCAATATGAATAAGTTCTTACTCAAGCTTTTTATGATCATTATCAGTCCCATATGATCATATTCAACCTTGTCATGAGTTTTATGAGTCATATAACTAGCCTTCTCAATGTATTATTCCTAGTCAACCTAATCTTTTCTCCAATCAACCCATTTCCACCTTCAAATAATCACTTTTAGGTTATGAAAGGTATATCTTAGAACATGATACTCAAAGGGGACCTATTCAAAGGATTACTAATCATTCCATATATCAAGTGAGAAATGAATTATAGTTAGTCAAGAAAGAGTGGGACCCCATTGAGAGAGCTAATTGGCAAAGGATCACAAGTGAGATGCTTGATGTGAGTGGTTTAGTTTCTTCCCTAGAGGATAAGCTAGAAATTCATAAAAGGTAGCCTCACCAAACTTATCAGCCTTTATACCCACTTCCCTAAGTTCCATAATAGCCATATATGACACCTAATATTGAGCAAAAATAAGCTGATTAAGGTTATCTTCTTCCTAATTAGTTAGAGGAGACTATTGAAACAAAAAGTATATGTTGGCAATAAAAGAAGTAGATTTTAAGCCTTCATTTCCCTCTCACATTACATCCCCACCACCTAAAAAAGAGACTCATAATCCTAATTTCCTAAGTTGGAACAAAGTAGTGGAATCATGGGGAAGGAAAGAGGAGAAAAGTCTTGACCAAGAGTGTGAAATTAAGAAGACATATAATCCTAACATCCTAGAGTCATGGGGTAAGAAAGAAGATAGAAGCATTGTCCAAGAGTGTGAAGTGGAAAATGGAATTTATCCTTTGCAATTCCATTCCACTCTTTTTTAAGAAACTTCCTCTATTCCATGGTAGCCTTCATGCAATTCTTATTCCCGTCATGATTCCTATCAACTTCATAAGAAGATTTTCCAAGAGAATCTAGCCAAGAAAATAGAAGAATTAGAAGAAAAGATGATATTTCTAAGTCAAGGTGAGATGGAAGGCTTATACCTAAAATAATATCCTATTCCTAAACACAACCAATCTCCCCTCCCTTAACAACTTCCTAAAGAGTCTCTTATCATGCATTATCAATTTGACTTTGAGCTCTATATTCCACCTCCACCAACAAGTTCATCTTATCCTTACCCCATTACCCTTTTCCTTCATGGACCTATGGTGTGGGAACCAAAGGAGGATCATCTATTTTATAAAAAAAGAGAACTCTTGCTTGAAGAAAACCTACCTCCTTGGTAGCCTCATTAGGCTAGATCACATGATTTCAAGATGTGTAGTCTTGGCATCACCATGAAGAGGTGGAATATTGAATCCCTTAACAAAGAGATTAGATTATGATAGTTGAAGTTAATTTTGAAATCACTCAAGAGGTATTAAGTGATGAAGAGAAGGTAAGTACTTGTATTGAATCTCTTTGCTTGGTTGATGATGAAGAATGTTTTCTTTGTGTTGAAAAATCTATCTTGAGAGACGGAAATGAAGAGGAATATGATAAATCCATGGCTAATAAAGAACTCATGAGTGTTTATTATTAATAAATTACCATAGGGATTCCCTTTGGTAAAAAAAAAGGACAATTCACAATATTTTGCCTCCATATTTGATGAGGAAGGATGTCTTCCTTTTTCTAATGAGGAAGAAAAGATCATTGATTATTTTCTCACTTTACAATATACCATGGAGGAACATGAAAAAGTTATTAATGAGTCTTTATATGACTTATTTTAAGTCATTAAGTAAGGTTATAATCCTCTTCAAAGAGGATATGATCTGGTTAAAGATGGAGAAGGCAACATTGGTACACAAATAAGTATGCAAAAGAAAATCATTCTTTCAAATCTATCCTTTCAAGAATAATATGCATTTGATGATGACATTTTTGAAGTCATCAAGAAGGAATATCATCATATCAACCATTTGGGGGAAACACATCATCTCTTGAAGGATGAAATAAGCTCTTATTGGCCTCAATCTTCTAAAGAACATGAAACTATTCCTCTTAAAGCCATGCCTACTAAAGAGATACAATTTGACCATGAGATGAAGAGTGGGAAAAATTATGAAGTGTACGAACATGATAAAGAGGAATATATCTACATTGGAGACCTATTTAAGGATAACCTACTTGATATTAGATCAAATTAAGTAACCAAGGAAGAGGTATGGTCCACAAAGTACTTAATCTAAAGAGAAGCATGCTTGGCACTATGTTTCATCTCACCATGATGATGATTCAATAAGTGTTCCTTTTTATCCTAGAAAGGAGGTTTGTTTAGTTTTTAGTTTTGAATAATGGGTTGTTTCCTAATTCCCCTAAGTGCTTATGCACATGTGTGTGTCTTGTATGTTTGCTCTCTTTATTGTGTGTGTCCTTTTCCTTTGTGTGGTTGAGGTAGTATTAGTTGTCTTTTTTTATCAAATTTAATTCAGTGGTCAAATTATATTATTTGTGTAAATCCTTAGATGATTCCATAATCCCAATGGACTGTTAGGGCTACTGGTCTAATTAGGATAGAAGGCATACTAACGCCTATGAGTCACTAATTTGTTGACCAAATTTGACTTTTAGGTCAAAATAGGCACCTCTAGTAAAAAAATTGATTTTTAGGCCTATAATGGGGTATGAATTATTGTAATAAGATGTTTTATAGGTAATTTTATGCTTTAAATGTTATATTAACCTTGGTCACTCTTTTCATTAGTTTATCATGTCATTTGGGGCCATTTTAAGGGTCTAGTAGTGCATTTAATGCTTTGTATGGGTATCTTAAAAAATGTGCAAGTATAAAAGAGTTTTATCACATGACATGTTTCCTGGGAGGTCTATATTTATTGTTACTAACTGAATATTGTAGGTTGTGTAGAAGAAATGATAGTTTTATAGTGAAAAAAGAAGATTTGGGCACTTGTATGACATCCTTGGGAAGTGTGCCATGTAAAAGAGGGTAAATGTATGTCCTTTAACCTTCCTTAACTCAAATAAATTCTTTTACTGACTTGAAAGTTCCAGTTATAGATCAAAACTATTCTATTTATTTTTTAGTCTTCTTGGCAGACTGAAATGACTTGTAGGTTTTTATTCAGTACAGATAACACAAGGGGTTTTAAGAAACATTATCTTTGGGGAATATTATAAACTCATATAAATTCAAATATATATATTTTTTTGAGAAATGGTCAACTATCTTTATCAACCATTTGTTTGAAGTGGACTTTGCAAATTTGGTAGCTATTTGGTGCACCCTTTAGGTTTTCATTCATTTTGGATAAATCCATATAAACAAGTTGCTCATATTTTATATAGATAAATATGGCCATGTTTCCTTATGCCTCTCATTATTGGTTTCAATTTTTATTTTATCTTGATCAACTAATAACCTTGAAATTGTAGACTAGCAGTTTCTATGTTGATGAGTAGGTTTATAGTGTTTTGTGAGTTTTCATGCTTTGTGATTGGTCATGGAGGGTTATGTTAATGTATTTTCCATGTTTAAAAAGTGATATTGATTTTTCATTCACTATGTAACCTCAATCCCCAAGTAGAGGCTCCATGAAGTGCATTTATAATACACATTTACACTGTTAGCCATTAATGGACATCTTACAAGTGCTTGAAAGGGTCTATACCTTTGAAATGTATCTATGTTGACTTAATTTAGGTCCTAATTTAAAAAAAAAAAAAACCCATATTATAATTTTAAATATGACACAAAGGGTTGGAGGCCCTTATATCATGAATATGACCAATATCCCTATTAGCTACCCACATATCAGTCAAATATGCATCTATAGGTGGTACCACAGGTGGTTAAATAGTCTTTTTGAGGTGATGAAGTGAGTGTCTTAACATTACTTGATTATATATTGGTTTAAATACATAATGGTAGACTCAAAAAAGGTTTCTAGAGTGTAAGATCAAGTGTGGAACCATGTTTGAGGACAAGCTGACTAAATTTGAGACACAGTCCCTTAAAAAGTCCAAACAAGGGCCTACGAAGTATTTGAGGACCTCATACAACATGTTTTGAAGGTATTCCAAGAAAATATATTGATAATTATCATTAGATATATCATGGATAAGGCTTATCAAAATAATTAATGGTAAAGGACAAATGGAGTGTGGTCTTTTACAGGTCCAAATTTCCTCAATAAACCACTAAATTTTCTCAGTGTTGTCTTCAAATCTGAGACTAAAAAGAGACTTATTTTACCAAAGTTAAAATTGAGAATTAGTCCATGATTAAAAGGATATAATATTGGTGGGAAATCATGTGATCTAAGAGACCTTATCAAGATCAATGATACACTAAGTTTTGCTTCCATCCATTCATTAGTCCGTACACAGTCCTATGTTTACCTACAACTAGTAGGGTTGGAGGCAGGGTCTTAAGAAGAAGTATCTTAGGTATGGAGGAAAGCATAGTTTTTAATTTATTATGAAATTTGGGTAAGTAAAAATTGACATACACATTGGTTAACCTAAACATGTGTTTTAAGGATATTATGAACATCATGACTATGTGTATAAACCCCATAGCAAGTAGAGTCCACAGTTAACTAAGTGTAACTAGCCATGGGATCATTTGAAAACCCAAAGTGTGAGGATAAACAAGAGTGTAGGTGAAACAAGGATTTTATAAACTGATAATAATATCTCCAAACATCATCACAATTCCTAAACTAATACACTTACACCTATAGCAATGTCAAATACGTGTTGTCTCAATCAGCTTCTAAAAGATTTAAATGTGACCAAAGGTGTAAGTTGAAGGCCAGGTGGATGTTGAACCTAATAAGGTATCTTGTGACCACCTCAATAATGATTTAAATTATCTCATGAGATATAAATATGATGATAATCTAACCTACATAGGCCCTAAAATCCCCGTATTCACCTATAGACATGTTTTATCAATCCACCCACAGACAAGGACTCAGTCCAAGAGTTCAAGGTGAATTTAAGGAGTGGTTAAATTTTTGAGTGATGAGGAAACCTAAAATACCTAAAACATGACATACATAACCTTAATGGTCACCTTATCATGGAAATCAAGCTAAGAAGAGCTCTCAATAGATAGAAACATAGTTAGTCTTGATAAAGCTCAGCCATGAAATGGAATTTAAGCATAGTGACATCATTAAAGAAGAGATATAAATGATAATATAAGACCAAGGAATTTTATAAGGTATATATCATAGGTTTCGTAAGAAAACAACACCCATAGGACCCTAAGGATCCCCTCACAGTAAGCTAAATGGTGTTAGGATAGTGAATAAGGTTTTGAGTGCTAAAATGATGATAATGCTACCAAAGTGGACAAATGTGTTAAAATAATTGTGAAATTAACATGAAAATTTTATTTTTGGATCATGGTGTTGGTTTTCAGACCTAAACTATGCTAGTACACCATAGATACTCCTCATATGAGCAAAAACATAGTCAATGTTTACTAAACCCTTGCTAATGACCAATCTTCAAAAATGAAATTGAATAGATACCAAAATGAATTTTTTTATAAATAATTCTTAGTATAGGGGGTATATGACTCCCCTAGGATACTTTACACCATGATGAGTTTTACATAATTGTACAGATGGATGCACAAACAAGCTTTTTCTCACTATTTTGTGTGTTGTGCAGGCTCCAAAAGGAGTTAGGAGATGAAACAAAGTTTGAGATAAATATTGAAACTTAATATAACTCCAAATATTAATTTAATTTCTTGAAACAACTTTTAATTTCTCCAACTAGGTCCTTCAACTCAGCCAATCAACACTGGCCTAATGCACCAGCTAGTGAGAGGGGTGAAAAGCTTCACTTGAATTGATTTTAAAGCTTACCTGATGATTCCAAGGATATAAAGGGTCCTTAATATTTTAATTAACTTCCTACAATGTATTTTTATGGAAAAACTAAGGCATTTTGGATTCCAAATGTGTAGGATGCATGGAAGGGCAATTTTTTGGATAGTAGATGATGATGGCTCACTTTCAGAGGTTTCTAGAGGACTAGGCATGAAACCAATGCTTGGAGAGGTATGTATGATAGCATCCACTTAGATTAAAATAATTTGGACTACTAATCATTAGATATAAGATGTTTAAATAGGCCCAATCATGAAGGCAATTATTTTGTGCAAAAGGAGGAGTTTTATGCCACTTTGCATAACTTTGATGACTTGGATTGACATTTTGAGGTCCTAACCTTGTATGGTTCAAGCTATATCCTCTTCCCATGCATGGATATTTTATTTTATCTACTTTACAAGTGTCCATGTGACCCTTTGACTTCTCTTATTCTCTCTCTCTCTCTCATAAGCTCTATAAGATTTGGCCATTTTGGCATTGTATTAGATAATCCACCTAAGTATGGTGAAGCCCTACTCATTTGTATACCTTTTAATAAATAAAATTACTATATTTTTCCTCTTTATGAATTTTCATATGTGTGTCCACTTAAATGATGAATCTTGTTTAGTGAATAATGTGGATTCCTAGCATGTGGTCTCATTCTTTCACCTTATTTGTAGTTGGAAAACTTCTTCTTGTGAGGCATGTGAAGTGTCTTAGGGGATGTGAAGTTTTAGTTAGTTAGTATTTTCATTATTTACATTCAAGGCCTCTTATTTAGTCCTCATATATTTTAACATTCATCCATGAACTCACAATGTAACATTGATATGAGAAGATGAAACTTGAAGGAGTGTATTTTTAGTTTATTTCTTTGTCTCAAGTATATAATGCAATTGGTTGGAAGTCATCAAATTAATTCAGTGTATCACCTAATTATTTTATATTTTATTTCATTTATCTCTCTCCATTTTAACCCCCTAAATTTATTATTAGGTTCAATCCTAAGTGGTACATTAAGGGAACTAGCCCTATCTAGAGAATCACCTCATTCCTTAGGCTGATCACAAGCCTAGAGGTGATTCCATTGTGCCACTTGGATGAGGAAATCCCTGTCATATCCTCAAAAGGTTAAAATGTAGGTGATAATAGTTATGTTTATTTATTTTTAACCTTAATTTCACCTCTAATTAGACCCAATTACTTCCTCTTCTATTTACAATCATTTTTAGTCCATCCTAAGTTTGACTCCCAGTTTAACTCAATTAAATTATTTCACACAACCTCCATTGCTCTTAGACAAGTAAGCTAATTTTGTCTTGATTTTGGATTTTTTATTTTCATTTGATCTTTTTTTTTAATCCTTTATATCCACGTACTCATAAAAACACTTAGGATCTCTCCTTTGATTGCTTTCATGTTTGAATACATAGTTCTGAACAAAAAGATCCATTATTCTTGAAACCCGGTCTTTCTAAAATGTGTCTCCAACTATCCATAGTTAGTTTTTAATTGTTTAGAGTTATTTATATCTTATTATTATCCCATTTGTGATAGTGATTTAATCTTCCTCCTTCTTAGAGTTTTCCAAAAATCTTCATTTAGGTAAAGGATCCATTACACTGAGGACCACGGTATAACAAATCAACTTGATTTCATCCAGTCTACATCATGATTAGATTGGAGGTTCTCAATTTACATTTCAATATTTTATTTATTTGATTATATTATTATATAATTCATTATTGTATTAGATAAATATTTATTTTCAAAAAAATGAGTTTTGATACAAAAAAATTCTTCTCTCTCCTATCCTTACACAAAAATAATAGTTAATTTGTTTATTTGTATTAATTCATTAGATTCTATCCCAAAATAATTTTGAATATAAACCCTAGGTGAATTTTAGAAAACTTATCAAACATTTTTATCCATTGAAATGATAATGTTTTAGTTTTAAAACAAGTTGTTTTCACTCTCAAACAAGCAACTATTAAGTAGAATAACTATAGACAAACCTAGGTGAATAAGTGGTGCCATTGTGTTTCTGATTTTCATTATTTAGATCAATTGAGAACAATATTTTTATTTAATTTAATCATAAATCATAATGTAATTCATTCATTTCAATTTTAAATATATTGTTCATAGCTAGTGTGCAACATATAAAAAGGTTAAAAATTATTCGTCTTGTTTGGGTGAAATAAAATTCTAAGAACCTTGTAGTATTTGTTGTTGGGACTATATATATTTTATTGAAACACTTACATGATAATAAAACATAGTTTTCATAGTATATCCATTCACATATCAATAAAAAATGATAAAGACAACTTCATATAACTTGCATCTAGAAAAAATAAAATTCAACATTAGCGTAGCTAGAGTAGATCTCTCTCTCTCTCTCTCTCTCTCTCTCTCACACACACACACACACACACACACACACACACACACACACACACATGCACACACACACACACACACACACACACACACACACACACACACACACACACACACATAGAGACACACACACAACATTAATAATCAGTTGGAAAATATAAGAATATATATTTGTTCATTTAATTTAACTTTACTTATCACTTTATAATTTTAGTTATTCTATGCAAGTAACTAGTTTCCATTTTAATCAGATATTCATAAAATAAATAAGCATACAAAAGCATTGCCAAAATTATTGTCCAATAATAACATCAAAATAAAAAATTAATTTTAAAAAACATCAAGTTTGCATATAATATTTGTAGACAAGCTCAAAAGTATACAACTTTCCTAACCCCTTCTGGATGACACTTCTGGAAACACTTGTTCTTGTTAGAGATGATATATTCCCTAGGATTAGGGCATTTGGTCCTATAGTTAATACACAGTATAATATAAATACCAAGCTTTGGAGAGAGGTTTTCAATTAAACTCTAGTCCCCCACCTCATTATTGACTCTCTCAATGACTTAGAGCAATAAGAATAAATTATTGATCCACTAGTCATTGTATTCCCTTAAAACATAGGTCATTAATACAACATTATCTAAGCCTAGTTTAGCACCCTCACCTATTTATTCAACTTAGGTATAGCCTCATCCCATATCATTCACATTTTTTGATGACATTTAGCTATTATATCCAACCCAACATATCTGGTCTCATTATATGGGTCATTCAACCTAACCTCCCTCATTTACCTAGTACTAGCATCGACTAGGAGCTTTGCCTATTCTTAGTATCAGAGACAACAAGACCCTAGAGATTTATTTGTACATAGATTTATTCTCTCAATAAGTATCATGAGATTATGAATGTATTTTTCTTCCATTAAGAGAACCCATTTCTACCACCCATTCCAAATCCAATTCCACCTACCAATCAACCTTATCCATATCCCATACATTACATCAATGACTTTATCCTGACCTCAGGGAGTCAAGTGCACAGTTTAGCATGTGTTATGTACATGTACACAAATTGGTGAACTTGATGTGAAGGATTTCCATCATCTACATTTTCCCTTTCTTCCTTTTCTTCTTTCTCCCTTCTTTGTTTCCCCTCTTCTTTCCATTGATATTTTAGGTATGCATATATCCATATAATATGTCTAGATAGTAATAGGTGCATCTCTTGGAATGGAGGGCTATAGGATAATCCAAATAAATTCTAGTAAAACTTCATTGGTCAGTTGGAACAACTATGATTTTTAAATAGATGTAAGTTACCAATTTTATCATTATTATCATCCTTACACCCAAACTAGGAGTGGGGTCTCCATTCAAAAAATACAAGATGTTTCTAAAACTACTAGCAATCATGCCAACTCTAATGTTATCACCCTCATTATGGTAAACTCTATCACTCCTCACATGAAAACTATGCCACCAATAATCCTACAAATTCTAGATGTGAAAAGTGTATTTAAATATGATCATTACCTAGTAAGGAACCACTATTTGGAAGATGAGGTTAATCACATGAAATCAACCAATCATCCCCCTAAAAGAATCCAAGATGTTTCTAACCCTCCAATATAAACCATAACCACTACCCCTAATAATATTACTCCAAGCTAACCTTTTTAGACTAACCAACCTCACACCTCTACCCCTCCCATGTCAAGGGATTTTAGGACTGATGCCACTATTAACTTGAATGGACTCATCAACAACCTAGTGGGTCACATTCTTGATTTAGAGAACAACCAATAATCTATAAATCTAGGAATGAACCCCAAACCTTATACCTAGGTTTATTCCTCATCCATTCCCATCCTAAAATAACTTATTATCCATTGTAAAAATAAAATTACATGCTGCTAGCATAACAAGAGAATATGGCCTAACCATGATATGCTTATAATAAACCCCTTGGGGACATCCTTACTAATAGGTTCCCTAAACTAGATGATTTCAAATCCTCTTCATCCAATCAAGTTTCCATCAAAACCTTGATTTCAAGCATATACACTTATGCTCCACCTTTGTAAGAAAATGTGGTGACCAACAAGCCACCATTATTTGAACCTCTAAGTTATGTTCCCCCTATGTACACTCCTCCACCATATATGGGCTATGTCCTACCTTATGTCACCTAGAGATATGCACAAAAAACATATATCTCTCCTACTTACTCATGGGGTCTACAAACTAGATGCTTTCAAAGCTCCTCCATCATATAAATTTCCCATCCAAACCATAATTGAAATCATATACACTTATGATAGACCTTTGTAAAATAATGTGATGACCAATAAGAAACCATCATTTAATGATGCAGGAGCATCTTGGGAATACATAGATGTGATAGGTAAATATATATAAAAAAAAAATGCAAATCATGTACACTTAGAATACATCTATTTAAGTCAAATTTAGTTATTTCAGATCAAAAAGAGGAGAACCAAGCTGTAAGTGGCGTAGGTTAGGTGCAACTGAACAATCCTATGTTTAAAGCATATTGTTGAGTCTTTTTAGGAATTGGTTAAGTGGTGTTAATAAAATAAGATTATTTTATTATGGCGAGCAGTAGAGTAGGAGAAAGTATAGGAGGAAGTGTAGAAGTAGGTCTGGGAAAAGGACTGTATGTAGACGAACTGTAACAGATTGAGGAAATAATCATTTTTGGTGCGTTTCAGGCATGTTACATGAGGTATTTATCAATTGTTTTGACTGAATCATACATTTAATTGTAATAAGAACTCTGGGTTTGCCGTAGATATGTATAAGGATCTATAATTCATAGAAAAACATATGTATATCTTCTTGTTCTATGAATAAAATATGTGTTCCGTTACTTTGAATGGTGTTTATTTTTCTGAGACCGAACATTGAATGGGTTGTGGCTGTTGGCTGTTGATAAGCCAATATTTTGAATGATCCTGTTGCCATTGGCTGTTGTTTATGCAAAGATTATAATGAACTTGTTATTGTTAGTTGTTGTTTGGTCCATGACCAATTGACATATCTTCTACTAGGCCGTAGATCCTACTGGTCGCATATTATTACTAACGTCACTCAAAACTATGCTGCTGTTGATACGGTTGTTGGATCTGCTTGACAACAGTTTGACAGAATTGACGTCCTTCTTTATAATACTGGTTTAAGAGATAATGTTAACATTGCTCTAGATTTGGAGGAGGATATATTACCAAGAAATGGTGACTTCATCAAAGAAATGACTTAAGAGAAAGGAACGGTGAAACCGTAAGCAATCCGTTGAAGAAGAAAGCGTGATTGCTGTGGATGAAACAATGAAGATAGAAAAAGGATGTGGATGTGGATGCGAATGGCGATGTGGATGAAAACAATGCATTAAATATGCAGTCTCCAAAGACGTTTGTGAGTAATTTGCAGACGAAGGAAAATGCAAATTTTCTATTGAGTAATGCAAAGGTTGTTTGAAACAGACACAGTTACGGAGACTCAGGATGAGATAGTGCCGTCAGAGACAGCCGATTTGGAGAAGAATAAAGTTAGTTAAGACACAGACCCGCCTAATTCCCTTACATGCAGATCTTGTATTTGAGAGGGGGAGAGATTCTATCACAAGATAGAAAAGCTTTGGTAAAATCATGGATTTTAAATTCACCTACTGGAAGACGTTGTTCATATACAACTGACTTCAGGTGGGACCTATGCGAGGGAGATAATGATCTTAATATTTCAAAATTGACAGTCAAGAAGCATGAATTGAGCTTTTCTGATCACGGAGCGAGCCTATAAGGATCCTGATCGTGCCTATTCATAAGACATTTAAGTTTGAAGCGCCTGTCTCCATTTGACAGCCATAAGCCGAGTGTGAAGACGGAGGAGATTTATTTTGTGAAGGTGAAGCCGAGTATAGGGAGTGTAGAGAGTTTGTTGAAAGCCTTGACTGAAATGGAAAGTAGAGATAAGAAGGATTCCTTGAAGAGCTCGCCATAGGTAACCCGTCCATTTGAAAGGCTAGCCAAGCCTTGGACGACAACAGTTATAACTATTGTCCATTGCTCAAAGTTTTCCAAAATCTACGGACTATGTAGGAGAAGGAGAAATCTATGGACTCTGCAGGTTGAAGAATTGAGTCCCCAAAACCTTTTGTGGAAGGTGAGCGCATATTTTGGTAAAAGAGAGCTGTGTTCATCATCAACACCGTCTTAGCTTAGCTGGTAGAGCTGCACTTCATTTTGGGATTAGAGGTATGTTTTGTTACAGTATTTTGGATTAGAATGTTGTTTTTACTGAGATAATGCACTGTGTGGCATTGAAAATAGAAGGAAATAGATTGAAGTGGTTGAAGCTACCACCGCTGCTATAAAAGAGAAAAAAAGTTTGTGATGAGACTGAAAGATATAAGGAAAAGATTCTGGAGAAGGTATTGTATGAAGACTAAGGTCAGCAAGTCAGGATATTTGATCAGAGATTTGTTTTGAAGTTTCCAGATTTATTCAAAATGCATCATTTGGTATCAGAGCTCAAGGTTCGAGTTCTTGGAGAAGCAGCTACATCAAAGAATTAGGTATGGATGTTTTGTGAAAATATTGTTCTGAAGAAATTATATGTTGGTAAATTGTGTTGGGAAATTGTGTGGAAAGTGGTATGCAGCAAAATCGATCCAAGTAAAGGTGAATTGAAGCTTGAAAGGAAATCAAGGTTCTTGAAGACCTTGAAAGAGAAGATTAGTGACAAGAAGAAGATCCTCCTAGACAAGATGGAGGTATAAACAGCCCTGAAAGGTAGATGGTTTGATTTGTTGTACTTATGTTTTGCATTTATAAAGTTGGAAAAGGTAGAAATTTTTGAATTTTGATGAAGAATAGAATAGTAGTAAGGCTTGAAAGGTTTGAGAGAGAAGTGAAAAACCTTGAAGTGGAAAGAAAGGAGTGAGTAACAAGAGAGATTCCAAAAGCCATAGAGGCCTGAAGAACAAAGGAAGAGAGCTAGTAAGCTCTTGGAAAAATTAAAAGTTTGTATTCTTCTGATCAGTGTTTGACAAGATAATGTATGTTGTGAGGTTGCAGGTTCAAGGCATTCAAGCCATTGAGGCTTAAGAAGAGAAGAAGCCAAGGAAGGCTTAGTGGAAGAGCTAAGAGAAGCTCTAGAAGAAGAGCAAAGGGAATTGCTCAAGAAGAAGGAAGAAATCCAAAAAGAAGTTTGGATAGTTTGCCAAAAGACTAAGGTGAAATAGACTTAGGTGAGGTAAAGAATGGAGATTGAAGAATTGAGAAGAGTGATAGAGGGACTGCCTAGAAGAAACATGAATTAGATAAAGAGAGAGAAACAAGAAAGAAAAAAACAAAAGAGACAAAGAGAGGAAGAGTACCAAAGAGAAGTGAATGAGATAAAAGCAAGGATAGCCATGATAAAATGCATGGTAGAAAATATGGAAAACCCATGGCAAGGATGGGTAATGAAGAAGAAAAGAGTAAGATGGCCAATTAGATCATTGATGGAGAGAAAAAGAAGAAAAAGGCTAAGAGTTGCCTTAAGGAGAGAGAAGAAGAAGTATAAAAACAAGGATAAGCTCAAGAATGAAGAGCTTGAAGAGAAATTTCAGTTTGAAGAAGAAGTTCAGTATGAGACGGATCTCATCATTGAAGAGATGGACAAACAGGAAGTAATCAAGTGGCAAAATGTTTTTGTATCTGACATTTCATTTGATGTGTTGTTTACAGGAAAGCAAGTTGTGGAAGAAGGAGAACCATATGATCCAATGAAGATGTTCATGGATCAAGGAGGTGAAGCACCTCATGATAGAGTGCTTAGACAAGAAGAAGAGGTTTGTTGTAATGCCTCAAGTGATGAAGACATGAAGAAGGATCAGCATAAAGAATTGATTAAGCAGGAAGAAGAAGTCCTTATTCAAGAGGACAAAATAAATGAAGAGCTGCATGTTGATGAAGAACAAAGGTATAGTGATCAAATTTCATCATTGGAAAAGATTAAAGATGACAATTTTTAGTTGCATGATGTTGATAGAGTTGATTTTGATTCAAATGTACTAATCACTAAGGAAGAAGATTTGCAATGTGAAGGAGAAATATGGCAGTTTGATCAAGAATGTGCAGATGAAGGAGAGTTGTTTGATAAGAAACAAGAAGGGGTAGAATAGCTGCAAGAAGAAGATGGAGAGAAGGCTAAATGCTTAGCCTTGACAATTGAGGAAGATATCTTGAAGGAGATATAAAACCTTGATGGAGAGTTTCTAGTTGAGGAACCAAAGAAGCTTTTTATATATCAAAGTAAAGAACAGTTGTTGGAAGAGTTGGCAGCATTAGAATATGCCATTAACCATGAAGAGAAGAACAAAATTTGTCCTATGACAGTAATTGAGGAGGTAGAACATTGCTATGGAGAAGAAATGAAGACAAAGGACCAAGAAGTCACATTTGAGCAGCAAGTATGGGTTCAGAAATTTGGAGAGACCCAAGGGTCTCAAATGTTTGTTTCTAACTTTGCTTTGAATGATGATTGTATAGGTTTGCTTGATAAGGAGGTCAAGTACTTGGAGAAGAGAGCTCTTCTAGGAGCTCAAGAAAAGAGAATGGAAGTTGATATCCTCATCCAAGTGGATGAATATGTAAAGAAGAAGACTGCAAAGAAGATGAAAAGGCAGCAAGATATACATTGGAAGATAAAGACAACAAGCAAAACAAGACACAAGTGTGGTAGTCAAGAACATGCACATTTGTATGAAAAATTGAATGAGGAAGACATTTGTTTTGTAAACATTTTACTTTGTAAATGGGCAAACAAGTGAAACTCATTAGCAGGAGCTCATGAAACTTTTTAAGCCCAGGAATCTGATGCAGGAGCATCTTGGGAATACGTAGATGTGATAGGTAAATATATATAAAAAAAAATGCAAATCATGTACACTTAGAATACATCTATTTAAGTCAAATTTAGTTATTTCAGATTAAAAAGAGGAGAACCAATCCATAAGTGGTGTAGGTTAGGTGCAGCTGAATAATCCTATGTTTAAAGCATATTGTTGAGTCTTTTTAGGAATTGGTTAAGTGGTGTTAATAAAATAAGATTATTTTATTATGGCGAGTAGTAGAGTAGGAGAAAGTATAGGAGGAAGTGTAGAAGTAGGTTTGGGAAAAGGACTGTATGTAGATGAACTGTAACAGATTGAGGAAATAATCATTTTTGGTGCGTTTCAGGCATGTTACATGAGGTATTTATCAATTGTTTTGACTGAATCATACATGTAATTGTAATAAGAACTCTGGGTTTGCCGTAGATATGTATAAGGATATATAATTCACAGAAAAACATATGTATATCTTCTTGTTCTATGAATAAAATATGTGTTCCGTTACTTTGAATGGTGTTTGTTTTTCTGAGACCGAACATTGAATGGGTTGTGGCTGTTGGCTGTTGATAAGCCAATATTTTGAATGATCCTATTACCGTTGGCTGTTGTTTATGCAAATATTATAATGAACTTGTTACTGTTATTTGTTGTTTGGTCCGTGACCAATTGACATATCTTCTACTGGGCCGTAGATCCTACTGGTTGCATATTATTACTAACGTCACTCACAACTATGCTGCTGTTGATACGGTTGTTAGATCTGCTTGACAACGGTTTGACAGAATTGACGTCCTTCTTTATAATACCGGTTTAAGAGATAATGTTAACATTGATCTAGATTTGGAGGAGGATATATTACCAAGAAATGGTGACTTCATCAGAGAAATGACTTAAGAGAAAGGAACGGTGAAACCGTAAGCAGTCCGTTGAAGAAGAAAGTGTGATTGATGTGGATGAAACAACGAAGATAGAAAAAGGATGTGGATGTGGATGAAAACAATGCGTTAAATATGCAGTCTCTAGAGACGTTTGTGAGTAATTCAGAGATGGAGGAAAATGCAATTTTTTTATCGAGTAATGCAAAGGTTGTTTGAAACAGACACAGTTATAGAGACTCAGGATGAGATAGTGCCGTCAGAGGCAGTCGATTTGGAGAAGAATAAAGTTATTTAAGACATAGACCCACCTAATTCCCTTACATGCGGATCTTGTATTTGAGAGGGGGAGAGATTCTGTCACAAGATAGAAAAGCTTTGGTAAAATCATGGATTTTAAATTCACCTACTGGAAGACGTTGTTCATATACAGCTGACTTTAGGTGGGACCTATGCGAGGGAGATAATGATATTAATATTTCAAAATTGACAGTCAAGAAGCACGAATTGAGCTTTTCTAATCAAGGAGTGAGCCTATAAGGATCATGATCGTGCCTATTCATAAGACATTTAAGTTTGAAGCACCTGTCTCCATTTGATAGCCATAAGCCGAGTGTGAAGAAGGAGGAGGTTTATTTTTTGAAGGTGAAGCCGAGTATAGGGAGTGCAGAGAGTTTGTTGAAAGCCTTGACTGAAATGGAAAGCAGAGATAAGAAGGATTCCTTAAAGAGCTCGCCATAGGTAACCCGTCCATTTGAAAGGCTAGCCAAGCCTTGGACGACAACAGTTATAACTATTGTCCATTGCTCAAAGTTTTCCAGAATCTATAGACTGTGCAGGAGAAGGAGAAATCTATGGACTCTGCAGGTTGAAGAATTGAGTCCCCAAAACCTTTTGTGGAAGGTGAGCGCATATTTTGGTAAAAGAGAGCTGTGTTCATCATCAACACCGTCTTAGCTTAGCTGGTAGAGCTGCACTTCATTTTGGGATTAGAGGTATGTTTTGTTACAGTATTTTGGATCAGAATGTTGTTTTTACTGAGATAATGCACTGTGTGGCATTGCAAATAGAAGGAAACAGATTGGAGTGGTTGAAGCTACCACCGCTGCTATAAAAGAGAAAAAAAGTTTGTGATGAGACTGAAAGATATAAGGAAAAGATTTTGGAGAAGGTATTGTATGAAGACTAAGGTCAGCAAGTCAAGATATTTGATCAGAGATTTGTTTTGAAGTTTCCAGATTTATTCAAAATGCATCATTTAACCCTCTAATTTATGTTCCCCCTATATACACTACCCATAGATAGGTTATGTCCCACCTTATGTGACATAGGGATATGCACAAAACACATATGTTACTCCTCAATAAACCACCAACCTGTACATAACTAATAATTCACCACCCTTCTTTAATATGTTGTTGAAATATACTTATCCAGATAACTATTTTCTAGCTTATACCACTTCATCTTACGAAGCTTCTTATATTCCCTTTATTGGTTACCCAACTAACCACTATGTGATTCCACCTCTTCAATATAATATTATCATAGTAGAAACTAAATTGAGGAACATTGGGACCTACTTTGAGTATCTTAAAGAACCCCTACTTACTAACATACAAGTATCTCTTCTCCCATGTCCTCTACCAATCCTTCCCAAGTTAAAAGTGGAAGGAGAAAATAATTCACATGTCAAGGCATCTAATATGAATATCAAGGAACTCTTACCTTGGAAAGATATTTTTTTAACATCAAACAATAACATAATGACTCAACTATTGAATTAATCGTGAGATGGAAATAAGTTTATATTCTTCTACTAGTACACCACACATGGATCAACAAGAACTATGTGGCCTCTTACTTCATTCCATTAACAATAAGATGAGGTAAGATGGTAAACAATTCTCATATCTATACTATGAAGGATCTCTTGAAAACACCTTGTAGATTGACTAGGTGGCCACTAATAGTGGTAAAAAAATGCACAAGATCAATAAATGTATCATTATTTTAAACTAAAACTATGGGGATCTAAAAATGTGAGTCCAAACAATACTAATAAACAAGGTCCTGAGATCCTAAATGAAAACATGAACACCAACACTGATGGTGTCATCAAATAGAAAAAATCCAATCCCTATGAATAAAAATCAATATAAGTTTGTGAAAAAAAACAATGCCATTAATAATACATGTAATAGGATCTAAAATCCCCATCATTCCATTCATGTAGTTGATTTGAACTAATAACCACCTTGAAACATGGATCACCAAAACTAGAATCAAAATTATTATCAACTTGTTAAAAAATTCCTCTAGTTTCAGAACCAAACCTATTACCAAATAAATAATCAACAAGGGTTTGGTCAACATGGGTAAAACCTAAAGCCTAGGGAATACAATCCTAATGTCTATTTCTTCCTCCACTAAGTTATTAAGCATGATAATTTGAATTGTATGGAGTACAATAAATTTATCCAAAGGCTACTAGAATATTAAAGTAAAACATTTGTTGACATGTTCTTAGGGAATGTTGATATAACCCCTTGAGAACTTTGAAAAGGCCTAATCTCCATTCAAAATAAGAATTTATACATATATGAAAACCCATTAACTACCCACTAGGCATGTGTTATCAAAAATCAATAATAGGGTGGCCCATAGAACCACTCGATTCAACATAATCGACCCACAATATGATGCACCCATGATTCCAAAGCTTCCACCTCTTGAGTTGCTAATGCTGATGTCACTTGTAAATTGGGATTATAAATTAAAAAATGATTGGGGTTGTAGAGTTATAAGTTTAATAAGAGATGAATAATGTTTTAGATTAAGGTAAAAATAGGTTTTGAAGGAACCCCAAAACCTTGAACAAAAGGAGAAAGATAAAATAGTAACGTCCACAGGCAAGCCTAAAGCCTACTTCACCGAAGTAACAAAACCAAGATACAAAGACCTAAAGCTAACAAGGAGATGAATAATGTTACTTATACCATATAATATCAACCCATGACTCTTTATCCCTCAAAGTTTTTGGAAATTTAGCCTATCTCCAAACATATGGGGAACTATTATGTGACCTCTAACCTAACCAAGACATTATCCCACATTTCATTTCTTGATCTACTCAAGAACATCTCCATCCATTGATCAATGTTGATTGATGCCCTAGTACTAGTGCATTTATCTAATGTTACCCCTCTACCACATGCTTGGATCAACTATTTTGATATATACATACATACATACATACATACATACATACATACATACATACATATATATATATATATATATATATATATATATATATATATATATATATATATATATATACCTAGTCAGAAATCTCAAGATACTAGTTATTTCTTTGATTTGTGTTGTATACCACTTGATTACAAGATAAAAAGGAAGGGAGATCTAGCCTTATTAATAAAGTTTGGATTTATAGAAATTATGTGAAGATATCCATGGTTTATGATGGAGCTAACATAAATATTGTCCCTTTATGTTTCCTACAAAATATTGGTGACAGGAAACCAACTATTCCATCACTCATAATACCTTACAAGCCTATGATAGCCTTAAATATACTTCCATATGAACCATTGTGCCCCTATTCACTTTGGGTCCTGAGATGGTGTTAACCAAGTTCTATGTCATATAAAAATATACCAACTATAACATGATCCTTGGAAGGCCTTGGATACACAAGATGAAAGTTATCCCTTCATCTTTATTTTAGAAAATCTAGTTCATATACCTAAGGAAGGTCTTTGTAACCTAGGGGGATATTAAAAATTTATATGTAATAAAAATAACCATGAGTAAGAAACCTAAGTTACATATTGATTTCCATGTACCTATAAATGGGGTCATAAAACCCACATAGTTGGTTGATTTTATGAAACTTATGAAACCTAAAGTGTTTATCTTAAAGAAAGGGGATGAAATACCCCACTATATGTTAAAAATTAAGTCAAAAGATAAGGGAATATTGATAGTTGAAAAATATTTTAATTCATAATGACTAATTAGTTTAGTAGTTTCCACCATGTTTATGACCAAAATCATCAGTCTCTTGGAAAAACACATGCCACTCATCCTACCATTCACCCATGACAACTAGGGACCCATAACTTCTCTCAGACTCAAATTCATGGAACCCAATAGGGGTTAGTAAATCTACTTAATATTTTTATGATATACATTTCAAATAATTAAGAGGTCCCTACTTATACCAATATTTCCCACAATTTCCATCATAATATCCCAATGCTTGACTATATAAGGTCATGTTGTACTTTGCATACTACTCCTATTACTTAAGAACCTCTTCAAAGTATGCTTTTAGATCACACTATGATATATCCATATTATTTTTACATATTTCATGATCCATTGGGTTTTATCCCTCATATGCTAGCCATTATACTTCAACCCACATTGATGTGTGATTTACACCATATGCTAAATTTCCCAACACACAGTCAACTATTGTCTTCTCTTTTAGTCATGCTAGTACCTAAATAGAATATTTGTACCTTAAAAAAGGTACCATATAGGTTAAAATTGGGTCTCATGATTATCTACACATTCCTAAGGAGAGGCCTTATCCCTATTGTAAAGAGGGGAACCCCTAGTGAACCACTCAATGATTTTTGCTAAATTCCCCAACACACAGTCAACTATTGTCTTCTCTTTTAGTCATGGTAGTACCTAAATAGAATATTTGTACCTTGAAAATAGGTACCATATAGATTAAAATTGGGTCTCATGATTATCTACACATTCCTAATGAGAGGCCTTATCCCTTTTGTAAAGAGGGGAACCCCTAATGAACCACTCAATGATTTTTTATGAGCCTTACCACATATATCAATGGGAAAAATAATGCTACCCATGTATTATTATTATTATTATTATTATTATTATTATTATTATTATTATTATTATTATTATTATTATTTCAAATTACATAGCTATGTACAAAAACCTCCTACATTAAAAACATTTCATAATTATGATGGCATACTTCCCACACAAAAATCCATCATAATCATGTTGATATTCTTCTTGTATATACATAATCATTTTAATGTTTTATCAATTACTAATGCTTTCTCTCTTTTAGAAACCTATCTAATCTCAATCTCTCTAAGTGCACACCCTAAGGTGTGCACTGAAAAATGGGTGGGTAGACCATTGGTGATTCACATGAATGTTGTTCCTTTACTACCACTTACTATCTACACACCCATCTCTTAAAAACACTCCCCTAATATTTTCCTCCTCTTTTGCACCCCCCTCTAGTCATTTTCCACCTTAATTATCCATTAGATAAGAATAAGACCATCTCTAATGGTTTATGTTACATTTTTAGCTCCATCTCCCCTATAGTCTAATTGAAAAACTCATTTAGTGTCTAGATTGGCTAGGTTTTATCAATAAAAATACAGAGTTGATTGGGCTAACCCTATTAGCTAAAATTTTATAAATGTTTAGGGTTAGATTTAACTATATCTGCATATTCATTTTATCATTTCTTAGAGTGATAGTAAGATTTAATTATTCATTTACACTTATTTGCAATCTACTCTTCTACCATTCTACTTGAGGAGTCATAACTTAGGGCTTCTACTTGGAGAATAATTTTGTCTTATGGAAAAGTCTTGGATGGTTTCAATTTTTTTAGTGATCCATACAAACCACAATAACATATTTCAAATCACCTTTGGTCAAGGGAGATATTTAATCTTGATAGGTTCATCTTCAAGGTAAGTATCTCAAACTTAACTCCTCTTTTTTAGTGGATGAAAGTAGCATAAATAATGGATTTTGAATATATTTCTCTCCATGCATTAGGGTTTTATCTATAAATAGCTTAATTATTATTTTATTATGAATGTGTAATTTTATGTTTAATAACCCCTCAATTTTTTCATTATCTTTGGTGAGCACAAGATTAGGCTTTTACTTTACTTGTCATTTACATTTGCAAATATGAAAACATATGACCTAGTTAAGGTTACTACATAGTTTTGCTTGATTGGAGGCTTTGGAAACCTCCCTAGTGATATTATTATGGAAAGATATCCCTTGGATTGGTCTATAAAACCCTTATTGGTCATGAGCATCAATATCTAATGTATCAACACTAAAAATTTTAAGTAGAATTTATCTTTTCTGAGCTAGGATTGATTTCTATGAGGAGATATGGTTCCATGTTGTCCTAAAACTGAGGTCTAATTGACTTCTCTATGGTGTAATTTTAGGCTAAAATAGTCTAAATTTAACACTCTATAGCTAATTCTTAGTTACAAATATGTTTCTAAGGTGATCTCAGATATCCCCCTTACTCATTGTCCCCCCTTTTCCATTTTATTTCTATTTTGCTTCTTGAGTAGGCCATTCCTAGGGTTTTTTCAAGAAATAAAATACAATACATAGGATGTATCACATGATCACATGTTCATGACAAGATGGACTACACCTTGAACCACTTTTATAGTTATATTTATAGAAAGAAAATGATTCCATGCCATCAAACAACATATCACTATTAATAATAATAATCTTTATGTTATTCAAGGTATAGATATTAACTTTAGATGATGAAGACCCATACAAACTTCTAATCATAAAATAATACGTTGACATGATAGAATTTATGACCCTATATCCATGTATATAATTATTGGACATAAAACATAAAGTAAATATTTTTTGACATTAACATCAATAACAACTTTAAGAAAAAATATGTTCATCATATTCATTAACATTAACATCAATAGAAACTTTAAGAAAAAATATGTTCATCACATTCATGTAGCAACACTGATTCAAGATTAACTCACTTGAGGATGACTACATGCCCAATATTTATCCAATGTACATCAAATTATAAACATTATGGATTTTTTATCCCATTGAATAAACAAAATAAATGTGTTCAAACATTTTCGTGTGTGTGTGTGTGTGTGTGTGTGTGTGTGTGTGTGTGTGTGTGTGTGTGTGTGTGTGTGTGTGTGTGTGTGTGTGTGTGTGTGTGTGTGTGTGTGTGTGTGTGTGTGTGTGTGTGCATTCATCATATTAATTAACATTAATATTTTTTGAAATTAACATCAATAGCAAATTTAAGAAAAAATATGTTCATCACATTCATGTAGGAACACTGATTCAAGATTAACTCACTTGAGGATGACTACATGCCCAATATTTATCCAATGTACATCAAACTATAAACATTATGGATTTTTTATCCCATTGAATAAACAAAATAATTGTGTTCAAACATTTTCGTGTGTGTGTGTGTGTGTGTGTGTGTGTGTGTGTGTGTGTGTGTGTGTGTGTGTGTGTGTGTGTGTGTGTGTGTGTGCATGCCCAATTATGTGCTTGTGTGTGCATACGTGTGTGTGTTTAATTAAATCATTAGTTTTGGTTATTGACATAATAAATGAACCTATACATCCTTACATATCCATGAATATCAAATAAAATAAAAATTAATGGATTTGATGTACCATCATATGTTCTATCTTAGATAGACAATGCATGTCAATCTATAAAGAAATCATGGATTTGATGCACCATTGAATAAAGTAAAATTTTCAAACTTGCCCTTGTAAATTATGAGTTTGAATATATATTATATTTTTTCAAGGTGCTATTAATGGAAACATTAGTCTCGATTAATACCACATCAAAGAAACCTTTACATCCTTACATATGAATTAAAATATTAAAAAATAAAAATATATACAATCAAATGAAGCAGATAAATCTCTTAAAAATAAGCTTACAAACATGTAAAAAGATACCCATAACATTTATATCGCATATTAACCACTAATCTTTCTCTATATTCCACCTCATCACTAATGGATGAATGCATTACCATTAGTAGACATATAGATTTGAGGTAGGCACCAATCAGTGTGTGACACACATAAAAGTAGGGAAATATTATCATGTTCATAATCAAGCCTAAAATTTAGACCATCTACCATGTAGAATATATTTGGCTCCTTCATGTAGGTGAATACATATTAGCAAAATTTAATTAAATGAAAAATTATCTATTTTAAATTGATACTCTTTAAAAAATATATATGCATAAAATAAATTATTCCTATGAGTTCCATTCCAAAATACTCTCTAAAAAAATATGTCACTTTTATAATAATTTAATATTAAAATTATGCTACCTAGATCATTCTATAAGACTGTCTTAACTAATTAAATAATGAGTCATTTTTATAACAATGTAATATTTGGAAGATGAATGCAAACATTTTCTTGACAAACTTATAACTTATGACAACAAATATTGTCCAAAAATATATTTAATAAATAATGTGTCACTTTGTTTTTCCTAATAAAAATTTTACACATTGATCTCCATTATTTTGAATAATAAAATTAAAAACACTCACACATGGTATCATACACTGAGCTAGATATATTGAGATGTATATAATATTACCATTTTAACATGGTATAATAACTAGATGTTCTTAGGCACATATACAGATTAAAAAAATTGATAATCTTATTTAACACTAAGCACATGGACTCTACTTAAACATTAATGAAAATTCAAATGTAAATATTTGTACTAAAATTATGAAAATCTTGTTGACAAACTCTAATCCACTTAATTTTATTGCAATTTTTGACTCGTTGAGAAAGTATGGATGAATATGAATTTATAACATTGATTTAAGTAGACATATTTATTGTACTCATATTTATTTATTTATTATAACATTTCCAAAATTTACTAACTGTGTATATTAATTCATTTTCTAACCATTCATTTTATGTGTTTTGTTTGTGTGCAACTATGAATACATAAATATAGTATGAGACACTTGAAAATGTCAATATATACCTATATTTGTCTCACATGGATAGTTTCATCAAATATGGATCTTGCAAGCCCTTATCTCACATTGACTTACCTTTTACAAGACTAGCTTTCTCAAATTTTATACTAATCACCTGAAATAATTCCATGATCTATATGTAATATAATTATTATCTTAATCATATTTTATCAAAATCATAATATAATTATTTATGTCTTTAATGATGCATTTGATCATCTTGAAATGTCTCTAGATTACTAAACTTGTGTATCTTTATCAGACTTGTCATCATACCAATCAAAAATAGTTTTAAAAATTCAAAGCATCTTACTGGGTTGATCTATAAGTTCTACATGTCAAAGACTTGACAATTTACTCAAAAAATAATTTTTATATACATAACATGCCTAAGCTTATTCTCTATTTATAATTTATAAAGTATCACTAAGCAAACCTATAATTTCACTTGTACATTAAGAAAAACTACCCTAAATCTCCCAAATCACAAATAATTCATAGGGATAAATTATTATCCAACACTCAAGCACCTAATAAAGGTCATTTTTTCCATTTTCAACTGTTGAAATATAGACCACAGGTTGCATCCATATTGAAGGATCACCATTTCACATATAGACCTAATCATAAGAAAGATGTGTGCTTTGAACCCTCTTTGGATATTTTGAGATGCAAGTAACACTCAGACACTCAATGGGGGATATTTAGGCTCATCTCAATCCATTTTTATTCCCCTTTTATAGGTTCATACTTATTGTAGAAATTAAATCAATGGTTTTGAAGTGAATGATACATTATTTCCATGCTCATGCACACAATGAGATTATTATATCACATATGGAAAGACTTTACAAGAAGACATAGTGGTCTATTCTAAAACACTAAATTGATGGTTTATGAAATACTTCCATCAAATGTTAGATGCCTATGTATGATGTAATCATCAAGAGGTTGATGTAATCATAAAGGCAAGTATAGATAGTTGGTTTCTAGAGTTGAATGGCTCAAGATCCATCTTAAGTATTTTCTTCCACTTGTGCATAGTCTCAAACTAGAATATATCATAAATAAGATAATCATAGTAATCATATTAGTGATTTTCATTAGTCACTTGATTCTATAAATTATAAATAGTCAAAAATTAGAATGGATCTAGATTCTAGATCAGTCACCTAATTCTAAATATTGTACCTATGTAGCCTCAAACACTTACATTGATGCTATTGTCTATTAGACACATGTGTCTAATATGGAATACCTATTAACATTGGATGCAATCCCCTGGATGCTTTTGGGTTCTATGTTTCCTTCACTTTAGTGCATTTAGATCTAGGTTATAGACTATCACTCATCATCAAATAACAAAACCCCAATTCTTCATCTTCATGGTAGTTTTGGGAAAAATGGATTAGTGGGCACATAGTGTCAATAAGACCCAAATACCCATCTATCAATGAGAATTTCCTACATATATAGTACTTTGAATATGGACTCAGATATATGTAGCTCTCCCTTACATATTTTATGTGTGAATCATGCAATGTGTGATAAGCCAAGTACAATAGTAACCTAGTTTGTAACTTGGAAAATATATCTCTTGGGTTGATTCTTCATTACTTCAGACCTATAGATGTGTTCTCCCTATGACAAATATGTAAATTGGATAAAATAAGGAAGTGTTGCTCACTTGAGTGGTTGATAAAATGCTGTTCTTAAGTTAACTTATGCTTTTCTAGGTTTTTCAAGGTAAGGAAGGAATGAGGTTTGATCTTGTATTTATACAAATTCCATTCAATAATATCTCACATTAAATAACTTAAGATGACATTTAGGATATATTTCATTTGTAAACCAGATGAATTTAGGGCACTAGACACTTGCATTGGGATATGCATCTAACTAATATGTAAGTGTCAAGGTATCTATAAAATAGGCACATGTTTATAACTTGCAGGATAAGAATTTTTTATAACATTCTAGGCAAGATATAACATCAAAGGCATTAGAATAGTATTTTTCGGACTAAGATAAGAAATTAAGCAAAGAAAGATAGTGTATGTAAGCCTTTGGTAGTGAGAAATGTCTAAAAGCTAAAAGTGCATCCATGTTATGTATTTTCTAGTTGTACAAGATAGGTGCTATATATTTCACAAATAGTGTATACATTTCCCCCCTTTAAACTAGTAATGAAATTTCTAGTTTAAAGGAAAAAGAATGCATATCTGGGGTGTATAACCCACCTTATCTTTGCCTGAGACCAAATTGAGTTTTTTTTTGTGAATGACCTAAAACTAAGATAATGTTACAATATATAATAAATGCATATAATCTTAAATTTAAATCATAAAATTAAGTGAAATTAAAAGAGATCAAAGTTTAGGAGTACACCTATGTACCGATGTAACCATTATACCTTTTGGCAATTTAATTTGAAAGATGTATCATTATGAATAACTAAAAAATAAATTAGTAAAAATATAAATATAAAAAATACATATATATATATATATATATATATATATATATATATATATATATAGAGAGAGAGAGAGAGAGAGAGAGTAATATTTAAGGACACGTGACCCTAGCCTTGGAGAAAGGATGAGTTTCCACTTGGTATTTGATATTATCTCAATTATGTAACCCAATTATATCTATAACCTAGTGAGTGTGAGTGAACTGAGTCAACTCACCCTTTAAATTTGGTGAGGTTGGATTATGTCATCAATTCCAACCTATAAACTTGGAAATATTGAGTGATTTGATCACCAGAACCATACAAAAAAGTGAACTAACTATTACAGTAAATTGGCTCAATACAATCTATAAAAATCTAACTTAATGGGTGATGAAAGTAATAAGAAGTGTTGGTAATCTAAAACTAATTTCATTTTAAAATATTAGGTACACATTGCATAGTAAATGGACCTTAGATATGTCTCATCTTGAAACTATGTATAACAATTATACCAATGTATAAAATTATACCATAAATGTGTATCCAAATCATATAACTATGCAATTTGGCCAATTTGAAAATGTGTAAGTGTGGATAAATGCTTCCAAAACATGCCCACACTATAATAAAAAACTATTTTTTTTTTAAAGTTCCAATGTGAAGGACATGTTTCCATAACATGCCCCCTTGATAATATAGGTATGTTGAATACTAAATAAGTGTAGAGAACATGTTTCCAAAACATACCCCCATTGAATCAAAAACTATGAAAAAATGTGGAGAACATGTTTCAAAAACAAACCCATAATGGAATCTAAATTTGTTAATAAATGTGGAATTCATTCCTTTATAGCATGCCCTCATTGATATGGCCCCATTTTAAAGTGATAGAAAGTAACAACTAGTAGTTAACTTACCCAAAAAAGATAAGATAACCATTCAAAATATAAATGTACCATGTAGTATATATCATGAACATGTCTAGGTAGATATATTATTGAATCATGAAGAATGTGATCATACCAAGTCCTAATATACATGATTTAAATCATGGCAACGTCTAAATAGTAATAGTATAATCTTAACAAGCAATCCAATACACACTCGATAGCACTCTAAAGCAAATAAAAAGACAATGGTCCAAGGATAAATCAAACAAGGGGAATGTTTAAATGTTTTAAAATCAAAGGGACATTACTTAGTCAAATTTCCACAAAAGCAAGACCAACTTATTTAAATTTTACCAAGTAATAAACAATGACATATTTAAATTTCAAATATGAAAACAAAGGCACAAGGGTTGAAAAAAATGGAGCATATTCAAATGCTAAAATAAACAATATAATAGATATGCAAGACACTTAATGAAGTGCATAAATTAAAGAATAATAATAAACCACCATTAGCATATCATACTAGTCCCTAGATATGTGTGTTATCAAAAAATGTTAAGTACATAACATATCAAGTGTACAATTTAAAAGATATAAGCGTGAATAAAGGCATGTGTAAGTACATATATGTTCTCAAAAAATATAATGAAAAGTGAGCATATAATGATATAACCTAGATGTATCATGATGATAGAAGTACATTCCCCCCAACATCCTGGTGATGTGATTAGAGGGAAAATCAAACATTTAAAAATGCATAGATCATGTATCTGTGTATGACTGAATCACACTCAAAACCTATGTGACACACATGTGTGTATATAAAATAATGATGTTACATCTACCAAAATATAACCAAAAAAATATGCTATAGAGCTAATAGGATATTTAAATTTTGAAGATATTTTTAGATTTTTTTTATTTTTATTTTTTTGGTATCTCAAACCTTCAAACATTAAGTTGGATATTTTATATTGATTGAATCATGGATGGATAAGTTAAAATTTTACATTTATTTTTCCTCCATTTAACATGTGCATTAGAAGAACCAATGATATCATTTTGAGTATGCAATCTAGGAATAAAATGTGTAGATATAGCCTAGGGCATAAGGATGGTAAATTATCTCTAAAGTAGGATAATTATTTGCCAAACTTAGATAAAACATGTACTAATTTTAATATGTTGAGATGTAAAAAATAGAAATAAAACTATTTTATATATTAAAATGATAACAAAAATAAGATACTTGGTTTTAATGCTAATACAGATCTAGATCTAGAATAGGAAAAAAGTAGACTAGATTTAGATTCTAGAACAATCACATGATTCTATAAATTATACCTTTGTAGCCTCAAACACTTACATTAACTTGGGGTTGTTACATCAACACTATTTTCTGACTTAGAATAAAGTATCCACTATGTAATACCTACTAAAACTAGATGTGAAAACATATATGCTTATAGGTTCTATGTCACTTTCACTCTAGTGCATTTAGATCTAAGTCATGGATTGTCGCTCCTTGTCAAATAGTAAACCCTGGTTATTCATATTCATAGTGGCTTTGGGGAAAATGGATTTGTGTGAACATGGTGTTGAGATACCCCAAAGACCCCTCTATCAATAAACATTGTCTACATATCTAATAATTTAAATAGGGCCTCAAAGTTATGTAGTTCTCTCCTACATATTTTCTTGTGTGTGAATCATGCAATGTGTGATAAGTAATTACAATGATAACCTATCTTGTAACTTAAAAAATATAATTATTGGGATGATCCTTCTATAATTTAGACATATATATGTGTTGTCCCTATGACTGATATGGAAATAGGAGAAAATAGGGAATCTTTTCTCATTTAAGTTCTTGATAGAATATTTTTGGTAAGTTTCCTTTTGATTTAATAGGCTTTTCCAGATGAGGAATGAATGAGGGATGATATTGTATTTATACCAATCCATTTGGATAATATATCATATTAATTCACTTAATCCAAGATTTAGGATACATTTAATTTGTAAATTGGATAACTTTAGGGTACTAGACACTTATGTTGGGATGGGATACTTATGTCGATGTATGCATCTAATTGGGATGCAAGTGTTTAGGTAGCTAGAAAATAGGCATAGGTCTAAAACATGAAGATATGGAAGATAAGTATTTTTATATCATTCTGGGCATGATAAAAGGTTTGAGTCATCATAATAACATTGGTTAGACTAAGATATAATAAATTAGGTACAAAGAGATAGTGTATGTGAGCATTTTGGCAATAGAAAAGGTATGTAAGATGAAGGTACATCCATGATATGTATTTTACAAGTGTAAAATACTATGGTGACATATAATTAATAAATATTTATTACAATAAGAATCTTCTTGAAATTTGGTAAATTATCTCCTTGGAAGAGTTGATAGGACAATGTGTGGAGTAGGTTCTACAACTGCATTTATGGTTTCCTTTTGATCACTCTTATTTTTAGTTGGTATGAAATTATATGGTTGATTACTTAGAATATTTATTTGATAAGTATAAATTGGGTTGATTTCATACTTGAGCTTATTCATGTCCAGTAAGTTATTCTCTGGGTTCCTTGAATTTGTGAAACAAATAAGTGAATGATGAAAACTTCTTATGAATAATTTATTCATGTAGATGTGGAATAAAAAATTATTTGAATATGCTTCATTATTCCTTATTATCCATAGAATTAGTCATTTTAGATAACATGATATTATACCTTAAGACACATTATGTGATAGGCTCATTAGATTCTTGTTTGAGCTGAGCATATGAAATATTTTCAATAATGTTGATTAACAAAATGTGCAAGGAACAAATATTCCAAATGATTTAATGTATGAAATGATTGATGTGATAAATTATCAAACCATCTGAGTGTGTATTTTATTAAACTTATAGGAAATAACTTTGTCAACAACATATTATTGGATGCATAGTCCAAGCATGCTACATGAGTTTCTATCAAATGTTATCAGAGGTGGCCTTTTCCATCATATAATGAAGCCGTAGGTGCCACAAAACTACTAGGTAAAGGATATTTTTAAATATGCTAAGACAATGGAGTATAAAATAAAATATATGAATAAAGAGCTTGATTAGGTTTCAAATCACTTTGTTCCATTTGAAACACATTAGATTGTAGAGCTAGAATGGTCTGCATAAGGGATTAATTCTAAAAATTTATTAATAATATGAGGTTGTTCATAGTTTACTTCTAAAAAGTTATTAATAATTATTACTTTATTAATCTCTAATTGTTCATCACTTAAAGGTGAAATGACATCTTGATGGTAATCTCAAAGGTTAGTGTAATCCTTATTATATTTTTATTGTTCAGAACTATCACCAAGCACTTCTATATATCAAAAAAATTCATTTTGATCATAAGGTCCTGATATACCCTTGATCTTATCCATCTTTTGCGACTTATCAAAAGAAAACTAAGTATGATCAAATTGAATAACACTTATTATATCACTTTTTCAAAGAGAGGTATAAACAACTTTATTATATTGTATAAAATATGAATTATAAACTTGGAAGATTATTGTTATCAAATAATATACTAAATCTAAAAATCTTGATATAATAATTGGAAATAATGAAAAAAGGAAAAAAAACCATAGAAAAATGATGATTAGGGTTATTTCAATACTTAATCAAGATATGGGTATTGTATGCATCCAATTTTTGCATGGTGTGATATTATCAACATGATAGATCAAATGATGATGTAGTCATCTCTTAATAATGCTCAAATGACAACTATATAACACCCATTCGTTTGTTGCTTATATTTCCTATTATGAGGTCTTCAAATCCTCTTTTTATTGGCCCTTTCATCTTCCCTCATATTATTTTCAAAATTATTTCATTAGTGATGGAACTACCCTTTTAGGTGACATAACCACTCTATGAGGTTCATAACTACCCATGAGTGGCGGGTTAGTGAAGGCAATTGTGTAAACTATGTTGATGAACCCATTATATAAGGGTTTCTTTTTTTTTTTTTTTTAAAGGTGGCAAAATTTCATAATTTGAAATGGAAGTGTTGTCTTAAGAGTGGAATTTATGTAACTACCCATGAAAATAGGGGCAATTCCATTACCATTATTTCATCTTCTTATTTTAGTTTTGAGGCTAATTTCTTGACCTATTTTAAATGCTTATTATTATGTTTCTTTATTTTTTAACCTTAATTTCACCTGTAATAAGTCCCAATTCACTTTCTCTTATATTTAAAATAATTTTTAGTCCATCCTAAGTTTGACTCCTAGTTTAACTTAGTTAAATTCCTTCACACAACCTTCATTGCTCTTCTAACAAGTAAGCCAAATTTGTCTTGATTTTGGATTTGAAATTTTCATTAGAGCTTAATTTTTTTGACTCCTTTATATCCACATACTAGTAAAATTACTTTGGATCTTTCCTTTGATTACTTTCATGTTTGAATACATGGTTATAAATATAAGATCCATTATTCTTGCAACTAGGTCTTTGTAAAATGTGTCTCCAACCAACCATAGTTAGTTTTTATTTATTTGGAGTTATGTCTCTCTTATTACTATCCCATTTGTGATAGTTATTTAATATTCCTCCTTATATATTTCAAAAAATCTTCATTTGGGTAAAGGATCCTTTACACTGAGGACCATGATATACAAATCAACTTGATTTCATCTAGTCTACATCATGATCAGATTGGAGGTTCTCAATTTATATTTCATTTTTTTTATCAGTGGATTATAGTAATATATAATTCATTATTGTATTAGCTAATATTTATTTTTTGAAAAAGGAATTTTGATATTAAAATAATTCTTCTCTTTCCCATCCTTACACAAAAAAATATTTAATTTATTTATTTGTATTAATTCATTAGATTGTATCAAAAAATAATTTTGAATCTAAAACCTAGGTGAATGTTATATAACATATCAAACATCTTTGTCCATTGAAATGATAATGTGTTAGTTTTGAAACAAGTTGTTTTCACTCTCAAACAAGAAACTACTAAGTAGAAAAACTCTAGACAAACCTAGGTGAATAAGTGGTGCCATTGTGTTTCTATGTTTCATTATTTAGATCAATTGAGAACATTATTTTTAATTAATTTAATCATAAATCAAAATGTAAATCATTAATTTCAATTTTAAATATATTATTCATAACTCGTGTGCAACACCTAAAAAGGTTAAAAATTAATTTTGTCTTGTTTGGGTGAAATTAAAACTCTAAGAACCTCATAGTATTTTTTGTTGGGATCTTATATATTTTATTGAAACACTTTCATGATAATAAAACATAGTTTGAATATTATATCCATTCACATATCAATAAAATATGACAAAAAATAACTTCATATCGCTTACATCTAAAACAACCAACTTGGTGTAGCTAGAGTAGATCTCTCTCTCTCTCTCTCTCTCTCGATCTCTCTCTCTCTCTCTCTCTCTCTCTCTCATCTCTCTCTCTCTCAGTCTCTCTCTCTCTCTCTCTCTCTCTCACTCACACACACACACCACACACACACACACACACAAACACTCTCTCTCTCTCTCTCTCTCTCTCTCTCTCTCTCTCTCTCTCTCTCTCTCTCTCTCTCTCTCTTCTCTCTCTCTCTCCTCTCTCTCTCTCTCTCTCTCTCTCTCATCTCTCTCTCTCTCTCTCTCTCTCTCTCTTCTCTCTCTCTCTCTCTCTCTCTCTCTCTCTCTCTCACACCACACACACACACACACACACACAAACACCACCACACATAAAATTAAAAAATTAGTTGGGGAAA
>JARHVA010008179.1:507500-539810 GCA_037957365.1 Torreya grandis | reverse complement strand
ATGGCTTCATTTTCTCATGAAAATCCATAAAAATAGGTGAATGACATGTTTCAATGCCATTCATGACCTTATATTACTCAAGTACACCTTAAATAGGACCCCACTTGAAGTTTTCATCTTTCTCACTATCTATTCACTATGCTAGTTTTGACTAGTTGAGAGCTCTTGTTAAAGTAATTAAGAGTTGTTATAAAGAAATAAATTGTCATGGGTAGTTATATTAAGTCTCAAACTCCCCTTTCATGTTATTTTCATCTTCAAACTCCTTCTAAAACCTAAAACACACACAAAACTATAAAAAAAAAACCCTATTTTATACTCCATCTGTATAATTTTGCATATTAAAAAAGGATGAGGAGGATATTGAGAGAGTATCATACAAAATACAATCATAATTATAGGAAAAATATTCCATTTATATGCACTAACTACTCCATCTTCTAAAACTGGTCACTCGCAAGGGTTTTGGTGAGTTAAGGCTTGTTTTACCCTCTTAAGCTTTGTTTATAGATTTATGGCATTTAACTGAGAAACCAAATCCAAAAAAATCCTTTCTCATGACCTTATTTAACTTTTCCAATATTCTTGGTCTCCCTTTCATAGCATCCAAGTAGATATGAGCTTACAACTTTGCCCAATCGAGCTCTTTTCTCCATTCCCTGTAGGCTTGAATTGGTCCTAAGATAAAAGTGGATTTATTTGTGACTTATCTAAATTCAAAAAGCCTGTAAATATATAAAATGACTCTATAATTTTTTTATTATCCATTATAATTCTAATCTCATGTTATAAGTGAAAGTGACTCTCCATTTGGATTTAGGCCTAAACCATGCTTAATAGGCAAGTCTATAACTTTGAGGGTCTAAGACATATTATTTAGGTTATTAATTTTATTCAAGTTTTATCATGTTTTTTTAGGTGTGTTACAACTTTACAAACCTTATTTAAAGGTTCAATTAGTTCTTGGTCCATTCCTTTATCCCTAATTTCCTAAAACTGCAAGTTTTTGCATACAAAGGATGTACCCTATGTTTGAGATAAAATAAAAGGTAATTCCCCTATTTAATTATGTAATTTTATAATTGGAAGAGATTATACATGTAAAAACGTCACTCTATATAAATAATTGGCCCTTGTTCATATCATTTGACCTTTTAAAAACACTAAAACCTAAAATAGATTGTGAGGAAAGAGATTGAGTGCATGCTTATAACATGTGGACTGTGTGATGCACTTGAAAAGGGTTTTTTTAATTTGATCCCATGATATGAGGACCTCATGATATTTCAATTATATTTTAAAATCCATTCCAATCACTTATTCATTACAACCTTTGTTGATACCCATCAATCATGCCCCCTGTCTGACTGGGCAATGTATTTGACTATGTTTCATTCCTTGGAGGGGACACTTGTAGGTGGAACTATATGATTTAGGATTTTAAAACATTAAATGAGTATATATTACAACTTACAAGATAATTTATTAGTTATTTTTACTTATTCTCACCTTGCCTAGGCTAGACCATCACCTAGACACCATGTTTTATCTTACTACCTACCTATAGTCACCTACAATTGATTGTGTTAGAGTCATTAGGACCCTATAGGTGTTGATTTCACATTAGAATATGTGTCAAATTACATTGTATATCCATTTAGTTATTTTATTTTCATTTTCCATCAACCATAATTGGTTATTCCATGCTTAAGTCCCTATCATTATTGAAGTAGGAGCTTACAGTTAGCTACATGTGGATGCTTTCAAAAGTAGGGAGACTTGTAGGTGTGATTATGGTCAAAACTTAGTATATCCTCCTATATTTATGAAATTTATGATCCTTGATATGCCTTTTCACTTGATAAGGTCATTAAAACATGAGGGTATGCCTTTATTACAACTTTGGGTGTAGGGACCTTCTCTAGAGCTCAAAACCTGTAGATGATATTGATTGAGTTTAGTGCATAAAAGTGCAACTTTGGGCTTCTCTAACAAGAAAACAAAAGGACTAAATCACTTTATTCATTTTTCAAGTTGAACTCCTATGTGGAGGCTACAAGGCATGCACATTTAATAACACCAAAACTCTTGGTAACCATGTTATAAGATCTTTATGAAATGGCTAGGTTCTTTATTTTATGCTTTTAGGGAAAAGGTCCCTGAATACAGTCATTTCACCTTTGAAGGGTTCCTCACTATTTACCTTCCAATTTAACATAACAAACATGCATTATATTATATCTTTAACATGATAGATATTTAAGGCGAGTTAATTTTTTTTTCAACACTTCCATACATGCATTCTCAGTTCTTTGTTAACACCACATGTAGGTGGCTTTTACACATACAAGGAGTGAGGTTGAGTATGGATAATGTGCATTGTTTTTACCATTTAATGAGTTTTATACTTATCTTAAAGATTTAAAATAGACTCTTTTCATTATCAAGGACCTTGATCAGTTCAAATATTCCTTTTCAATATGACTTTCTCCATGAGAGCATATGTAGGTGCATTTTGAGTTGTTTGCAGGTAGTGAGTAGAATTAGAGCAATGTGCATAGTGAAAGGTCTCATGAGTAGAATTAAAATCCTTAACAATTCCTCAAATGTATGTATGTCACTATGGGTATCTTGAAACTAGTTTCAAAATATCTATTCTAATGTGATATCCTTCTATAGATGCTAACACATGCGTACATTCATGATTGCCTAACTGTATATGTTGCATATGACTGACATCATAAACACTTTGTGCTATTTGAAAGGTTAAATCTAAATATTCATAAAAAATAGAATTTAAAACACCTTTTTTACTCTTTTTTCTCCTCTATAACATGGTCAGAGCTCAAACATCATGGTTATAGCTGAGACCAAGAAGAAGGTTGACTGTGACTATGACATGACTAAATGTTTGATCAAAGCATGGTGTTTTAAGACCAAACATGGAAGGGAGGTGATACTTATGGAATTTAAACATGGTAAAAATCATATCCCACTCACATGAATATTGTATAGATAATATAACCTTCTACAAGTGGTGAACTTGATTGGCATTCCACCTGTAACATCAACTTGCAAACTAAACTAATTATCCCATGAGATATTTGAAAAACATGAAAATAGAATGGAAAGAATGAGATGAGAGTTTCAAAATCATATGGAATCAATCTCAGTATTTGGATTGTATTAACTTCTCCAAACCAAAGCAAAACCTATAGGGTATATCAATTGGCAAGCAAATTAGATAGACCAACTTCTTAAGAATGGTTCATAAATCACAGGACACCATTATTCTACAAAAAAATATAAAATGGGATATTAATGATTTTAGAAGACACATACAAGAGTATTTTTCTTGAAACCTCTCTTGTTGGCTGTACCAACTGAAAACCTAAGGGTCATTCTTGCTTGCCAAACCTAGTGGAAAAAGAGAGAAGTGGTTTTCTTAGTTCCTTGGAGATTCTAATCAAAATGATCATTGTAAAAATTGTGTGGAAGATTAAATGACACTCCTAAAGTGTCATCAGCTGTAGGAGGCCATACAAGTTCGTACAACTCAAGAAAACTCCCCCTTTTTAAAGAAAACTACTCTTTCTTCTGAAGAACCTACCAATTTTTAGTTATAAATAGTTGATTAAGGTATAATATGACACATGAAACATGAAATAACCTTGACACCTTCAAATTTCTTGAGGATGTCATACAAGTCATTCAATGCTCTTTTTAATAACTTTTAAATGGCTAAAAAAGATGTAAGGATTTAAAATGACTAAGACCAAGGATAATATGACATGAAATGACATATCAACACTTATAATACACCCTATGACATAAAAATTGACCCCTAAAAAACACTTAAAGATCTATTTTTTACCTATAGGGGTCCCAATTTGACCCACAAGGTCAAATTTGGTCAACATTTCCATTATCACATTGTTAATTAATTTTATCTTTTCCATATTTTAGTCATATGGGATTAATTTCATATAGCTCATTTAAATAATCATATCCTATATTAGTGTCTTAATAAATTTTTTTTTAATGGATAGACATGATCAATGGTTTGTCACATGGTAATTCATTTTATATTTTTCTATTTGAATGAAAATACCTCATGTTTTTCAAATATATTGCATTTATGGTTTCTCAAAGTACCCTAATCTATGATTATCACTTCATAGTTTCATCTCAAGTCAAACTAAATGTAATTTTCACTTGATTCAAAACTAATAAATTAGAAATGATCAATGAAATAATAAACACTTGTTGAGCCATAAAATGGAGTTTCAAACAAATTATATTTCATATGTTGATTTTTATAATACAAATTGATTTCAAATATAGTTTACATTGATTTGTTTTCATTTTGATTTTTACATTCACTTATGCAATATGCATACTATCATATTAGATTTAAAAATTGGAAGTATTATACAATATTATAGAGAATGAAAAGGTTGTCCTCATCTATGAAAATTTATCCATTTAATTTTTTTCTATATGATTAATATGGAATAAATAAAATGGATATTTTCAATAGTAAAAAAAGGATGAATCTGATAACAATTTGAAAAATATGTTTTATATATTCTTTATTTGGAATTTATGTAACATACATGCATTCATTTTATTTTGGAGATTTTGATACATATAGGCTTTTGTGTTCATGATCAAAACTTTGTTTATGAAAGTTAAACATTGATGTGTGTAATTAATTTACTTTTGTCAATTGAATTTCAACTATTTCTTACAACTTTTCATTATGGAAGTATTGGATAAATAAAATAAACTTCAACTTGAACTTAAGGCCAACCTTTCAAATTTTATCCCTACGTAGGGTACCATAGTGAAGTGGCACCCACTTAGGTAGGTAATCCTTTTTTCAAATATTATATTTTATTATAATCTTCAAGTTAGTGTTTTTTAAATTTGTTATTAATGGTTTTTCATTATCTAATTATACTCTATCTGGTAAATGTAAATTTTTGGTATTTAGTTTGGTTGTTTCTTGTTTCTTGTTTTTCATGTTTTAATAATGTTTATCTTGTATTTTATTGATTGAAAAATTAATTATTAAATTTATAGGGTTTTTTTAATTAATGAAAATTATTTATTTTTCTATGTCCCATCAAAACTTATCACATGGATTTTTTGAGTTATATTATATATTTAGGAAAAATAATTTTGAACTTTCATATCTTGCAATATATTGCTGACTTCCATCTATAAGAGTCCATAATTGGAGAATGCCCTTTTTTTGCAACTCTTTTCATCACAGATGTTGAACATTTTATACATAAAATGATGACATATTCAAATGATAATTATGAGAGATCTTATCTTCTCATGAAATTCAAAACTTCCAAGCATTCTTCAATTATTCCCTTCAAAAATATCAAACTTAATCATCCCTTAGTCCATCTTGTTTTACATAGATATTTTCAAGCTAAACAATAATATTTCCATGTAGTCTTGTCTTCACTCATCCTAATTTTTTCAATATCCAAAAAATGTCATCTCCCATTGAATATTTTCCTTTGTAGTAGTCCTGGTATTTGAAAATGAATTTCTTATCCTATCTTCCCATGTAATGATTGTATTTTCCAACCTCATGAACCATCAAAAAGTTGCATCTTTAAGAGTGGTTGGAAATAATTTCGGCCTTTTGACATCTTGATTATAGCCGTAACTACAACACATGATATAGAAAAAAACAAATATGCTAGGGTCCTCGCCCACCACTCCCCTAAAATTAGGTAATATACGAGGAATTATCTTCTCAAGTGTAACACCCTTGGGGATGTTGATGGAAAATTTTAAATTTGTAGGCTCATTCATAAAATTTTCTACTTTAAGGTCTCCCATGGGAAAAATTCAATCTACCTAATTAAGCCTTCTCATCCTACATACAATCACTCAACTTTGATCTTGATTATTTCTACCATGCCCTGTATAGGGTTAGTTTCAAATTAGATTTTATTATTTGTACTAAATCTAATTGTATAAATAAAAATTTTAATTATAAATTAGTAAATTTATCCTATAAATTATGAAATTTTAATCTTTGAGTGAAAGAAAATTTTAAATTATGAAAGCATGAAATATTAAGCTAGGAATACAGGAAATATATTTCAACCTCATAGGAAACTAATTTTTGATACATATCCCCATCAATGATACCAAAATGATGATAAAATTTGATTCCTAATTAAAATGACATAGTCTAATCACATGCATACAACCCAATAATATTATTCCATGGGGAAGCCAATTGGTCTCTTGATTATGTTACCTTCCCTAATTATCAACCTAAGTTACATACACTTTATAAGTATTCATCATTGTATGTGTGACATTAATCTCGTTCAAACATTGAGGTGCATAAAATTTATGTATAGGTAAACACACTTGTATACAAGGAAAGTATATAAAAGTAAATTACAATAATTTAAATATAAATCAATCTTTAGAAGTGAAATACAAATATTTATTATAGAAGATTCTCAAATAGTAATGAAAGAACACACACAAATTGAATTACGTAAACATAAGTGCAAGGAAAAACTTATAAAAATGAAATGAATTAAAATGCACACACAACAAAAATAATCCATCTAGTGGATGGGAAACAAGACTAATGAATTCATGTGAGTGGGCCCTACCTAGGTTATATTGGAGATTGACTCCCCTCCTTGCTGAAGACATGATTAAATAAAATTAAATATTTATTCATCTAAATGTAATTGTTACATATGATTTATTATCTGATATGAACTTGATTACAATATTTTTCTTCACTAATTATTTAAACAAAATTTGTGATTTATAGAAAACCTTGAGTGATGACACTACTATGCAAAATTAGGAGAATAATATAAAAAGTATACAATTCACTGATTTGGAAATATTGTATCTTGAAACTTATTAAAAATAATAAAGTATAAAGAGAAATCAAAGACTTATATGAAAATTATATATGTGGGAGGAATCATAGACTAAAACTTATTATGCAAGGGGAACTAAAGATTGGAAACATGAATCAACAGTTGGATCTAGGCTTATAAAAAAACAACACAGTCAAGACACTAGATGAATGGCACTTTTATCCACTATGCATTTCTCTTTTCTAGTTTTTATGAGGGAATCAAGGTTTTTGGGTTATTTATATCTTCATATGCAGAGCCTATAGTTGGTGTGAAATATTTTGATCACTTACAAAGACCACTAGATGATTGATTTTTCTTCAAAAAACCTAGCTCCTTGGCATGTGAATACTAATGCAATCAATGGGGACTAAGGGATCATTAATTTAAGTTGGGTGAAACCTCAACACCACACGTGCTGAGTATTGCCTAAATACCAATAGTTTGAAGAGGGATCAAACTTCAAGTAATTATCACATGTTATGATGGTATGTGAATAAATAGTGAAATATGATAGATGTTAATGAAATATTAAAGTGATTAAGGGTCTTAGCCATGAATTATGACCTGTAAAATGTATTAATACTTGAATTTTGGGATACTAGGGTTGTATACAATCATAACTAAAATAAATAGTATTTTTTCCTCAATGTGCAATTATGATTCTAGTGATTTTAGTGTTAGGATTTAATCCATTTTAGTGAAAGAGCGAAATGCTCAAATGTGTAGAACATAGAATTTGGTCAATCTCAACAACATATTTTATTAGCCATGAACATTAGAAATATATAGAAAATGTCTTATAACTATTCTTCTCAATAATAGGTTAGTTTTTCTAATAACTAACAACTATTCTCCCTCAAATATCTCAATGTCCCATATTAGTGCGTGGTTATAATAACACACTAATAATATAAACTAATATAGGTGTATATTAACACTATTATTTTCTCTCAACAATAATATGATCACATTAAATAATCCTAATATTATATTTATTTTCACATGTTAGGACTGATTCCTAATATTCTACCCTTATTTCTAACATGAGGCGAGAAACTTGAATATCGATTTCAATCAATAATGCATTCAATTACAAACATGTGATTTTATTTTAAATTGAAAACTCATTTTATTGAAAGTTGCCTTTCAAAACTTATTTGAGAATTTTTAATCAAAGACTACGACATGTACTTAAGTAAGATGACAATAAGATGTGAGAAAACTAAAAAATAACTCACAGCTATAAATATAAACACCTAATGTATTAAAATAAATTAAAAAATAAACCTATTTAAAACAAATAACCATGACTCTTATTTTAAAAGGTAAACTTAATAGTATGAACCTAAATAAGTAAAATATAAACTTAAGACCTAAATAATCATAAAAATACCTAAACTTAATAAATTAAAAACCTAATACAATGGACTTTTTCCTAAAACAATAAATAATTAATATGAAATAACAAGATTAAAATACTTACTTAAATGCATAATATAATTATTAAAAAAGACATCTAAACATACACCTAAAATAAACTAAATAATACCATTTAAAATACATAATTAAATAAATACGACTTAGACCTAATACAAAAAATAAAAGACAAAAAAAGACACTTCTGCCACCATGTAAAGAAGAAGACTAGGTTAAAATTAAAGACTTTGGGATTTTTATGGATGGTTTGGGTTTTATTAATTGTAGTGCTATTGAAGGGAGATGATTTGCTAGTGGAGAAGAGGATGAATTATTTTAAATGGAAGAGCTTACCGAAGAGAGATGATGATGAGTGGCAATTTGAATAAAACAACTAGAGTTGTGAATGCCAATAACTGATGGTTGGAGGTGGGATTGAGGTAAACTGAGTTGAATGCCATTGAATATGCCATGAATCTCACTAGGTCAAAGATAGATTGAGATGGGCAGTTGGTGGTGGAAATTAAGATGGATGATGGTATGAATATTTATTTATGAGATGGCTTGGACAAAGGAGGAGGAGGTACAATACAACCCTCAATATTAAAATGGTTTACAATAACCTACAAATGAATTACAGTTGTGTGTCCATCAAATATAGGTCAAAGAAATTAGTGGTGACCTAGTGTCTCTCCAATCTCAACATCTTGGTGTAGTTGCCCTAAAATAATTTATACATCATATATATGTATGGCTTCTTCTGCAAATCTTAAATGTTTTTTGAAATAATGTAGAAACAAAAAAACTATGTATAATTTATTTTTATTTTTATAAATGCAAACTATGAAAAACATGAATGAAATAAACTACAGAAGGAATGGATAGGTTACAAGCAGGGAAGAAAAGTTAAGTGGATGGTGGAGTTAGTAAAGTTGCACATGGTCTTCACTATAACTAGTTTGCAAAGTGCAAACCAGGGTGGATTGACAAACAAGAGTTTCTGCACATGATATATACTTCAACATCTCTTAAAAATCCATTTTGAAGAAAAACAAGTGAATGAATAGTACATAGAGGTCCCATCTAGGTGCCTGCTATGATACCACTATTAGTATTTAATCCATTTGAGTGAAAGAGCTAAAGGCTCAAATGTGTAGAAGCACATAATTTGGTCAATTTCAACAACATATTTTATTAACCACAAACATTACACACATATATCAAATGTCCTATAAATATTCTTCTCAATAATAGGTTAGTTATTATAATAACTAACAACCAACCTCCCTCAAATCTCTCTCTGTCCTTATTAGTGCATGGTTGTAACAATGCACTAATAATACAAACTAATATAGGTGTATATTAACAAGTTTATTTTCTCTCAATAATAATATTATCTCACTAAATAATCCCAATATTATATTTATTTGCACATGTTAGGGCTAATTTCTAACATTTAGATGTGGAATCCTCATGTGTGAATTTTTTTTTTGGAAATATACTTGAAATTCTTTCAAATGGGGCTCATTAGGGACATAGACTGACCATATTATAGCTTTTAATTTTGAAAATTATCCATTATTTATCAAGAATATAAGAGAGTGGGCAAGGACACTAGAGCAGTGTGCTATTGTAATAGCCCCACTAGATTTTACCAGAATTATAAAAAATTAAATTTATTACACATATTTATCTTACATATTTCACTACAACAAATCTAATTAGTGATATTAAACTAACTACATTTATTAGTTAACTAATAGGTTTATAGCTAATCTAATTAGCTAAGGATCATCATGAAAAGATATAAAAAACATGAATAATGCTGAGTAAACAATAAATATTGCATCTAAATCATTAATGAAATAGTACAAATTCAACCAAGGATGATACAACATTATAGCCATTGTTATAGAAGTATATTGAATAAATATTACAATTTTTAGTAATAAATAATATCTCAAAATATAAAACATAATACAAAGTTCCACAAAGCATGAGTCTCCACGACTCAAGAATCTCCATGACTCATTTATCAATTTGTAATCTTATGTGTAGTCCCTAGTATAATATTCTAGTTGGGAGGGAGAGCATCATCTGAGAACTTTTCAACACCAAATACAAACTGTAGATCCCCCATAATATCTCCCAACAAGGGATGGCCCTCCCTTCATGGATGGGTAGATAATAATGGTATAGAAATCTGTAATGATAAACCAAAACTTGTGTGTTTTAGATATCTAATACATAATTTATACCATAAATAAACTCATTCTAATATGATATCTCACAAATATTAAAACTATATCAACATATGAAATGATAATGTTTAATTAAAACATTACTATGGTCAAACTTTTCAATAATAAATGATCTCTAGGATCAAGTAATTTCATACACACTACTCAATTGGATTACACATCATCTTGGATTGATGGTACTAATTAGGCCAATGGAATCTATCCACTGCTTATTTAGAGTCATGAATGTGAGTTTAAATTAGAATATATAATAATATAAAAACCAATGGATTCATTCAAAATATTTCCTTTTAGTTGATAAAAATATGTTAAGTACCAAAATATCAAATGCATTCATTTAATCCATAGAATGTAATGCAATCAATCCTTGACATCTAGTTTATTATAGAATAAAAATAGTCCTAAATATAACATACCATCTAGGTATGTGTTGACTAAGGTTGAATTTTTAGTCAAATTAGGGCACCTATAGGTAAAAACCTGATTTTATAGGTCTTTATGGGGTATAATATCTTGTTATAAGGTGAATTATAGGTTAAATTATTTCAATTAATGTTATATTAGCTTTGGTCTATTAGTTTTTATGTCCTTATATCATTTTTGGGTCATTTGAGGGGTCAAAATAGTGTATTTAATGCTTTGTATAGGTTTATTGGGAAATTTTAGGGTTCAAATATATTATGTCATGCCACATGTGTCCACAAAGGTCTTAAGTAACTGAAAAAACTTAAAATTTGGTAGGTTGTTCAGAGAAAAGGCACTTGTACAGTCACTTTGGGAAGTGTGCCACTTTGAAAAGGATAAAATGTGACTCTTGACCTTCCATAAGCTCAAATATATGTTTTTAATGATATTAGAGTTCCATTTATAATCAAAAACTATTTTGATACATCTTTGCCCTTTTTGGCAAACTGAAGTGACTTGCAAATTTATACTCGATATAGAAAACACAAAGGGTTTTAGGGCAAATACTTATGGGAGGTGATAGTAAAATTAGGGAGATAAATTTTCATATAAATAAGTTTGATAATTATTTACTATTATTTATGAATCATCTATTTGAAGTTGATCTTCCAAAACTACTGCTAATCCATGCACCCTGTCAGTTTTCCTTTAATTTGAGCAATTACGTACAAACCAACTACTGAGATGGATAAAGAAGGATTATAGATATGTATAATTATGTCTTACATAATTTTTTTCATATTTAAAGATGTTGTGATTGGAAAATCATCTCAAATTTATGGACTACTCTCATTTGGGGTGACAAACCAGTTTTCCACCATCTTTCAGATTCTCATATATTGCCAAAGATTCCAGGAGGTTGTAAGGATTATATCCTAATTTTCCATGTGATCATGATATTATAACATATAAATTTAATTTTATAAGTAATCTCCAATTTAATGGCATTATTCTCTTCTTACTGCTCATCCTCATCCTCATTGACTATACTGTGAAAATCACCATCTGCAGGTAGCACCATGACAGAGAGATAAACACCCATATGAGATCTTGAAACAAACAATGAGATTATTCCTAGAGATATAACATGATAAGTAGACCTTGGCATTATTTTATTCAAGGATAGATGGTAGTTACCAATGTAAGATCTATTTAAAGCATCAGATAACTATTCAAGGAACACAGTCCCTAAAAGAACAAAATAGAGGTCAAGGGACTCTTGTAGACATTTTAAAACATGACTCTTAAGGGATCTAATGTATATCAAATATTTTATAATGTATTACTTATATAATAAAATAAATTTTTAAAGTTTTAATGGATGGTGAGTGGTGGAGAAGGGTACTTTTGAGACCTAAAAGTACCTCTAAAACCACTAACACCTAGTAGTGAGATCTACAGGCCTAAGCCATAATAGGCCTTTCCATCCAAATTAGTGGTATGAGAGATTTTACATGATGTAATATATTTTACTAGTTTATAATATAATCCATGACTTTAAAACCACTTGATGAGGATGATACATCATGTTTTGACTCCCAAGGCATATTTTCAATCTGTACACAGGGAAATATAGACACTTACAGTAGGGTACAAACAAGTAGTGACCTAGTTTTATGTTTAAAGAGTGTTTTAAGGGAATTTAAGGTGTAAATTAGTTAAAATAAATGTATTTTTACTTAAATTTATTTATTTAGGATCCATAAATATCATAAATAAGCTTAAATGAGGCTACATCCACCTACAGGGGTCAGCTAAAGTATGATGTCCTAGTCAGCAGGGTGTAACCTAGTAAGTTTAAGGTATGATATGAGGATAGTCAAAAATGTACCTAAAAAGCATAAATTTATCCCATTGGATTATATGAAGGTTATTATAAGATATTTATAAACTCAATCAAGCATAAATATCTATAGGTTTGCTTTGGAAGGTAGGAAACAGTTAAACAAGCCCACATAGTCAACTAATCTTCACTATTCTTGAGGGTTTTTAAACCTCCAAAGAGTGAAATGAGAAAAGGATTTGATGAGTAAGTCTTGGAATATTATATTAATACTTTTAAACTATTTATAATACCTAAAATATGTTAACCCACCAACAAACAAAGTCTGCATGTTGTCTTAGTCAACAAGTAGGGGATAGGGGGCATGGTTTTCTTGATGTTAAAGGATGTAGACCTAATGTGTAATGGTTTGAAATATTTTAAAATGAACTTTAAAGGCTCAATTATTTATTTAATGTGTATTTATAGATCCAATATATGTTATCACATACCTATAGGTGTGACTTTGGAGATCAAGACAGTCAAAGTGAAACTCAGTTTGATTAAGTAAAGAGTATTGAGGGTACTCTAAAGATAAAAATTCTTAATATAAGTAGAATACAATATAACATGAATATAAAAATATATACAGGACTTTTACAATGAATATGATAATAAATGGAGGTCTCAAAATAAGCAAACTTATTCTAAAATGTAAAGAACCTTGCAGGCAATTCCTTGAGAAGTCTGTCTTAGAGATGGAGAGAGTTAGAAGGCCTATGTTGGGATTTAATTGATAATTTTTTGTAAAATTCATCCTTTAAAATTGGATATTCCTCTAAAATAATTAATTTTGATGAGAAAATAGGGGGAGTGCCCCATGTTTTGTCTTAGACAAGGGGTACTTCACCCTTGCATAAACCCTACAAATTTAGGAGAAAATGCATAAGAAGATGATCCAAAAGTTTTTTTAACCTTGAAATATGGTTTTTGAGGTTGAAATACATCCAAAAAAACATGATAAACCTATTATTGATAAGTGAAATAAAATAAATTAATCCATGATCCTAAGTTTACAGGGAGGACCTTTTGAGACATAACACCCAATAAGGGGTCAATTACAACTATATCCCTATGTGAGCTTTCCATATTTATTGAACATGATTTTGGGATGTAATTATAAGTTTTTTATCCTATGTAATACAAGTAATCTCAATTAAATATCCTAAACCATAAAATTTGTGGTCAAGGCTATAAGGAATAGTGAAACATAGTGATAGATGAATGGGTCATCTTCTTTTCTAGTCTTTGATATGGCTCATTGACTATTGGAAAATGATTATGGGGTGTATATATATGTGTTAAAGTCTTTTTAGGTCATAAAAAACATCAAGAATCCATTTTTTAAGCCCAAAACCAACTTAATATGTAGGGAAAGAGAAAAATAAACTCAATAGGACACTTTTGGATGCTCATATATTTATTGAGGATATGCATGGGAGCCAAAGGAGTTTATGAAAATTGGAAGAGGTATTGAATAACCAAATTATAAAATTATTTAGCAACTTGGATGTCAGGGTTTTATGAACGAAGCTTAAGACTCAAAACAGGGCTGAACCCCTACTAAACCCTTACCAAGGATCAGTTTTGGGAAATGGAGTTGTATAGATACCAAAATGAGATATTTATTCCAAAATAGTGATTGGAGGTTTTATATTAATACCTATATCTACTTCACGCCAAGATGAGTTTTATGGAATTGTACAGATGGGGGTAGAAACAAAGTTGTTCTCACTATTTTATTTGTTGTGCAGGCTACAAGAAGAGTTAAGAGATGAAAATAAGTTTTTATGTAATATTAATACCTAATATAACTCCCAATATTCATTTAATTCCTTTAAAAAATTTATGATTTCCCCAACCAGGTGATTCAACTTAGCTAGTCAAATTTGGCATATTGGACAAGCTAGTGAAGAAGATGGAAAACTTCAAGTGAGATGAATTTAAGGTGTCCCTGATGATTATAAGTACATATAAGGACTTTAAAATTTTAATAAAATCCATCCCATTTATTTAAATGGAAAACTGATGCTAATTTTGAGGTCAAGTGTGAAGGGTGCACGAAAGGGTAGTTTTTTAAATAGTAGATGATGATGGCCCACTTCAAGGTGATTTTAGAAGACCAAGAATAAAAACAATGAATTTAAATAAATTTATGATATACATACCTTCCATTCCTATAATTTTTATTGTTTTTAATTATTTATAGGATGTTCAAATAGAGGCAATCATGAAGGCAATTTTTCTGTGCAAAATGGAGAGTTTTATGCCACTTTTCATGAAGTTTGTGATTTGAATTGACACTTGTAGCTCATAAACTTTCATGCTTAATCCGATACCCTATACAAATTCATATGTAACTACTCCCTCATCTTTACAAGTGTCCTTGTGACCCTTAGACTTCTCTCTCTCTCTCTCTCTCTCTCTCTCTCTCTCTCTCTCTCTCTCTCTCTCTCTCTCTCTCTCTCTCTCTCTCTCTCTCTCTCTCTCTCTCTCTCTCTCTCTCTCCCTCTCTCAAGTTCTATAAGAATTAGCCATTTTGTCATTGTATGGGATGTTTCACCTAAGTATGGAAAATCCCTAATAATTTGTATAACTTTTTATCAATAAAATTACTAAGTTCTGCCTCTTCCATGACTTTTCATAATGTGTTTTACTTGAATGTTGAATTTTCTTAGTGAAGACTATGGATTCCTTAGCATTGTGCCTCATTCTTTCACCTACTTTTAGCTTCTTCTTACAAGGCATGTGAAGTATTCTAAGATGTTTCCATGTCTAATTGAGTTTGTATTTTCATCAGTGACATTCCAAGCCTCTTATATATTCCTCCTAACCCAAGACATTCTTCCATAGCCTCATAATGTAACATTGATGCAAGAAGACATAGATTGGAGACGTCTAGGTCCTAGTTTGTCCTTAATTTCAAGTTTAATATGCATATGGTTGGAATTCATCAATAAATCTGGCGTATCAACTCCTTTATATTAGTTTTTTTCATTTATATTTCTCTCTTTTCACCCTGAAGTTAGTAGTAGTTTCAATCCTAAGTGGTACATCAAGAGAGCTAGCCCTATCTAGAGATTCAACTCATTCCTTAGGCTTCCCACAAGCCTAGAGGTGATTATATTGTGCCACTTGGATGATGAGAGACTTTTCAACTCCTCATATGGTGAATATCTAAGTGACAACCATTTTTGGCATGCTTGGTGGGACTCTATTCCCAAGAGTTGGAGTATTTTTTATGTTGTCCTTTAAGACATCAGTGTTTAGAGGCATCTTTCAAAGCATCAATGATGACTCCAGAGTTATATCAATTGGTCAAGTAGCCTAGGTATTCCATTTGAATATTTTTGATAAAATTTTCTTGTGTTCATACTTCCCAATGAGATTTTCATGGCTGACCTTGGATTTGAGTTTTGTTCTCTACAAGTTGGTGAGACATTACAAGCTTGTGCCATTCCCCATCAATATGAACAAGTCCTTGGTCAACCTTTTCATGCTCCTTAAAAACCTCAATATGACCTTCATTAGTTTTGATATGATCCTTGGCATCCTTATCAAAATATACATTAGCCTTATGAGCCATGACAACCATATAATCCTTCATTTCCCTCTTTATATGGACACCATATTGTTGGGCAATTCTATGAGAATGGATACAAAGAAACACCTATCTTTCAGCATCAATATGAGTCCTATCATTCATTTCATATGCCTATCAGCCTCAAGAGTATTCATATCAACCTTGTCATATGAAATAAATTATTTTTCTGGGTTTTACACAAAGATATCATTGCCAAAATGTAGCTCTTGCCCATGTAGATGTTACTCCTCCTAATCAGCCCAAGAATTCACTTCTATTAGAACTCACTAGTGATTTTCTCTTTTCCAAAACCATTCATAAGACTTCTCCTTCATCCCAAACTCCATATTCAATACCTTCACCTTATAATACACCTCACACTCTAGCTCCTTCACCTCAAATCCATGAACCTATCCATCAAACATCCACTTCATTTCTTCTCAAAGAGGAACCTATCTTGAGAGAAGTAAGTAAATAAGAAAAAATTAAATTAATGGTTGATCAAGAGACTCTCATGAGTGATTGTGAGGAAAAAATCACCATAGGTAATCCCCTAGGTGAAAAAAAATATAAGACAATAACTAATGTATTTATGTTTGAAGGAATGTGTGTCCATGAAAAAACCCTTACATTTCACCCTTAGCCTGATTTTGAGTTTTATGTACCACCTCCACCAAATAGCTCATATTTTCCTTACCCTATCAATATTTTCCTTCATGGACCTATGGTATGGAAACCTAAGGTGGAATAGGTAGTTTAAAAAGAAAGAGATCTCTTGTTTGAATAAAACTTACCTCTTTGGTAGCCTGATTGGGCTAGATTACATGATTTCAAAATGCCTAGTCTTGGCATCACCATGAAGGAGAAGGAGATAGAAGATCTTGTATCCCTTGAAGAAGATTATAAATGTGATCAAAAGGTTTGATATGATCATCATAATCATGAATTGGAATGTGTTATCCATGATGGAGAATAGTTTCAAGTCATTTCTCAAGAAGTGGCAGTCCTAGATGAGTTTCATGAGACTAAGGTAGAAGAAGTAGCTCTTGAAGATGATCACGAGGAAGAAGATCTATGGAAAAAGTTCAATTTCATATGCAAATAGTTTTATGATTTGGTTTAATTTTATTCTTCTCCAAATTATCTAATAGATAATGATAAAACCAATCTTTTTGATAAGTCAAATGAATATGAACTTGAGTGTGCAATCAAACATAAAGATGGATCTCTTTCTATTGGTTAAGAACCAACTATCATGAATCCATTTGATAATGCAATGGTTATTGAATAACACCATATTAAGGACATAATACATGAATAAGAGAAGATATAATAGGTAGTGGTTCTAGATGCTAAAGAGGACAAGGATGATTGGTAGTTGCAAATGGAGTTACTTCAAGAACTTGAAGAGCTTTACGAAGTTAAGGGCCAAACATATGAAAAGGTGCAAGAAGAAGTTTATATGGAAGACAATGATCAATATTTGATAAAGTTATAAAATATCCTTAATGAGCTAGAATAACTTACAATTGATAAGAAGCCTAATCTTTTTGAGAGTAACATGGAAGACAAAAAAGTATGCCTTGCTTAATCATCATTTGAAGTTGAAGTTGAGGATCTACATGACAAGGTTAAAGATCTTTGGATGAAAGAATAATAATTATATATTGGAGACATATTTTAAGATGATCTATTTGAGATTATGACAATTGAAGTGCTAAAGGATAAGTCTGGTCCACAAAACATCCAATCCAAGGAGAAACACGCTTTGCACCATGTTCCATCTCATGAAAAATGTGATGTTTCAAACTCCCCTTTTGATCTATGATGGATGTATTCTCATTTTTAGTTGTACATATTAGTTTTTTATTTTCTTCTCTTAAGTGCTTAAATAGCACATGTGTGTGTCTTGTGTGTTTTCTTTCTTTGTTGTGTGTCATTTGCTTTGTGTGGTTGAGGTAGTCACTGGTGTCTTGTCCTAATCAGAGTTTTGTGGTCAATGGTCAAATATTTTATTTTTTATATCAGTCCTTATATTAATCTTAATCACAATATACTAATAAGGCTACTAGTCTAGTTAGTATAGAAGGCATACTACCCCTATGAGTCACCAATTTGTTGACCGAATTTGACTTTTTAGTCAAAATGGGGCACCTATAGGTTACAAATTGATTTTATTGGTCTTTATGGGGTGTAATATCTCTTTATAATGTGAATTATAGGTTAATTTATGTTAATTAACGTTATATTAGCTTTGGTCAATTAGTTTTTATGTCCTTATATAATTTTTGGGTCATTTGAGGGGTCAAAATAGTGCATTTAATGATTTTTAAGGGTTTATTTAGAAATGTGAGGGTAAAAATAGATTATTTCATGCCCCATGTGTCCCCAAAGGTCTTAAGTAACTGAAAAAATGGAAAATATGGTAGGTTTTTTAAAGAAAAGACAATTTTCTTGGCAAAAAGGGAGAAAATGGCACTTGTACAACCTCCTTGGGAAGTGTGCCACTTGGAAAAGGCTAAAATATGACTCTTCACATTACCTAAGCTAAAATACATGTTTTTAATTATATTAAATTTCAATTTCTAAGATAAAACCATTTTTCTACATCTTTGCTCTTTTTGGCAGATTGAAGTGATTTGTAGATTTATGCTCAATACAGACAACACAAAGGGTTTCAAATTAAATGATTATGGGAGGTGATATTAAAATTAGGAAGATAAATATTCATATAAATAAGTTTTATAATCATCAAATGTGATTTATGAATAATTTATTTAAAGTTGAGCTTCTAAAACTACTGTTAATTCATGTTCCCTATCAGTTTTCCTTTAGTTTGAGCAATTACCGAACCAGCGACTGAGGTGGACTCAAAAATATGTTGGATATGTTTATTTATGTCTCCCATGTTGTTTTTAATGTTTCAAGATGTTGTTATGGGAAAATAATCTCAAATTTATAGACTACTCTCATTTGGGGTGATAGACCAATATTTCACCATCTTTTAGATTCTCATATGTTGTCAATGATTCTAGGAGGTTGCAAGGAGTCTATCCTCATGTTCCTTGTGCTCATGGTCTCATAACATCTCAGTTTCATTTTACAAGTAACCTCCAAGTGAAGGGTATTATTATTTTCCTACTGCTCGTCCTCATCCTCATAGACTGTACTGTGAAAATGACCATCTATAGGTAGCACCATGACAGAGAGATAAACACCCATGGGAGATGTTAAAACAAAAAATAAGATTATTCATAGAGATATATCATGATAAATATACCTTTATAGGCTTGTATTCAAGGATATATGGTAGTTATAAATTTAAGATCTCTTCAAAGCATCACATAACTAGTCAAGGAGCATAGTCCCTAAAAGAAAAAAACAGAAGTCAAGGGACTCTTTTAGACATTTTAAAACATGCCTCTTAAGGGATCCAATACATATTAAGGATATAATTAGGTATTAATTATATATTAAAATACATATTCAAAGTTATAATGGATTTTGAGTATTGGGGGAGGGTAATTTTGAAACCTAAAAGTACTTGTAAAACCACTAAAACCTAGTAGTGAGATCCACAAGCCTAAGCCATAATAGGCCTTTACATCCAAATTAGTGGTATGAGAGCTTGTTTCATGTTGGAATAGCTTGGAATTATTTATAATATAATCCATTAATTTAAATCCACTTTATGAGGATGATACATCATGTTTTGACTTCCTAGGCATATTTTCAATTCGTACACAGGGAAATATAGACACTTACAATAGCGTACAAACAAGCAGTGACCTAGTTTGATGTTTAAAGAGTTTTTAAAGGTAATTAAAGGTGTAAAATATTTAAAATACATGTATTATTACTTCTAATTATTTAGGTAGGATCCATGCATATCATAAATAAGCTCAGATGAGGCTATATCCACCTACAGGGGTCAACCAAAGTATGGTGTCCTAGTCAACAAGGTGTAACCTAGTAAGGTTAAGGTATGATATGAAGATAGTACCAAATGGACCTAAAAATAATTAAGTGATCCCATTATATTATATTATGTATCCTATAATATATTTATAAACTCAATCAAGCATAAATATCTATAGGTTTGCTTTGGAAGGCAGGAAACAGTCAAACAAGCCAACATAGTCATCTAGTCTTGATTGTTCTTGAGGGTTTTCAACCTCAAAAGAGTGAAATGAGAAAAATAATTGATGAGTAAGTATTTTAGTATTATAGGAGGAATTTTTAACTATTTATAAGACCTAAAATATGTTAACCTACCTACAAACATAGTCATTATATTATCTTAGTCAACAAGCATGGGGTAGGGGGCATGGCTTTCTTAATGTTATAAGGATGCAGACCTAATGTGTAATGGTTTAAAATATTGTAAAATTACATTTAAAGGATAAATTGGGTCTTGAATGTGGATCTATAGATCCAAGCTATGCTATCACATACCTACATATGTGACTTTGGAGATCAAAATAGTTAAAGTGAAACTCAATTTGATTGAGTACAGTATGGAGGGTGATTAAAATATCAAGATGCTAAATAGAAGTCATATACACTATAAAATTATTATACCAATATATAAAATAATTTTACAATGAATATGATAAAAAGGGGGGTCTCAAAATAATCAAACTATGTCCAAAATGCAAAGAACCCTATAGGTAGTTCCTTGAGAAGTCTATCTTGGAGATGGAGAGAGTTAGAAGGTCTATGTTGGGAGTTAAGTTATCATTTTTTGTACAAGTCATCCTTGAAAATTTTAGATCCCTCTCTAATATATAATTTTGATGATCAAATAGGGGAAGTGCCTCCTATTTTGTCTCATATAGGGGGCACTTCACCCTTTCATAAACCCTACAGGTTTAGGATAAAATGCATAAGAGGATGAACCAAAGGTTGTTTTAACCTTGAAATATGGTTTGTGAGGTTGTAATATGTCCATAAAAACATTATAAACCTATCAGGGAGAAGTGAAACAAAATAGATTACTCCATGCTCTTAAGTTTGTAAGGAGCACCTTTTGAGACATAACACCCAAAAAGGGGTCAATTCAAACTATAGCCCTAAGTGAGATTTAAAAATTGATTAAGAATTATTTTTAGATGTAATTATAGGTATTTGAGCCTATGGAATACAAGGAATCTCAATGGAATATCCCAAACCATAAAAGTTGCAGTCAAGGCTATAAAGAATAGTGAAACATAGTGATAGAGGGGCCATCTTCTTTTATAGTATTTGATATGCTTCATAGACTATTAGAAAATGTTTATGGGGTGTATACATATGTTTTCATGTCTTTGAGGTTAGATAAAACATCAAGAATTCATTTTTTTAAAGTCCAAAACCAACTCAGCATGCAGGAAAAGAGATGAACAATCTTGATAGGATAGTTTTGGATGCTCATATATTTATTTAGGATCCACATGGGAGCCATAGGAGTTTAGAGAATTTATTATAGGTATTGAACAACCAATTTTTGGAATTGGTTAGTAACTTGGACGTCAGGGTTTTATGAACCAAGCTTAAGACTTAAAATAGGCCTAAAACCCTACTAAACCTTACCAAGGATAAATTTTGGGAAATCAAGTTTCATAGATACAAAAAATGAGATATTTTATCTATAATAGTGATTGGAGGTTGTAGAGAAATCCCTCAGGTTACTTCACACCAAGATGAGTTGTACAAATGGGACAGAAATAGGTTTTTTCTCACTATTTTATTTGTTGTGAAGGCTATAGGAAGCATTAAGAAATTAAAAAAAGTTTGGATGGAATATGAAAACTTAAGATAACTTCAAATATTCATTTCATGCCTTGAAACAACTTATATGTTCCCAAACTAGGTGATTCAACTCAGCTAGTCAAATCTAGCATATTGGACAAGCTGGTGAAGAAGATCAAAAAATTCAAGTGAGATGAATTTAAGGTTTCATTGATTATTATAAGGTAATGGAGGGCATTTAAAATTTTCATTCAGTCCCTCCCATATATTTTCATAGACAAATGATGCCAATTTTGAGGCCAAGTGTGAAGGGTGTATGGAAGGGCAGTTTTCTGGATAGTAGATGATGATGGCTTTATTCTAGGGGATTATAGAAGACCATACATGCAACCAATTCATGAAAATACATATATAATGTCCATGCCTTCCATTAAAATCATTTTAACTATTCATCATCAGTTATAAGATGTTCAAATAGAGGGAATCATGAAGGCATGTTTTCTTTGCAAAATGGAGAGTTTTAGGCCACTTTTCATGAATTTTATGACTTTAATTGTCACTTATATCTCATAAGATTACATGGTTAATACCATAACATCTCTAAATGAAAAATTAAATTGTCCTCTCATCTTGAAAAGTGTCCTTGTGGCCCTTGGACCTCTCTCTCTCTCTCTCTCTCTCTCTCTCTCTCTCTCTCTCTCTCTCTCTCTCTCTCTCTCTCTCTCTCTCTCTCTCTCTCTCTCAAGTTATATAAGAACTAGCCATTTTGGCATTGTATGGGATGCTCCACCTGAGTATGGTGAATCCCTACTAATTTATATAAATTTTAATAAATAAAATTACCAAGTGTTACCTCTTCCATGACTATTTATAGTGTGTTTTAATTTAATGTTGCATTTTATTAGTGAAGACTATGGATTCCTCAGCATTGTGTCTCACTCTTTCACCTATTTACATCTTCTTCTTGTAGGGAATGTGAAGTGTTCCAAGAGATTTCCATGTTTAATTGAGTTTATGTTTTCATCAGTACCATTCAAGGCCTCTTGTTTATTCCTCCTATCCCAAGACATTCTTCCATAACTTCATAATGTAGCATTGATACAAGAAGACATAGATTGGAGAAGTGTAGGTCCTAGTTTGTCTTTGATTTCAAGTGTAATCTTCATATGGTTGGAATTAATCAATAAAAGTGGTTTATCAACTCCCTTAGATTAGTTTTTTTCATTTATCTTTCTCCCTTTTCACCCCCAAGTTAGTAGTAGGTCAATCTTAAGTGGTACAACAAGGGAACTAGCCCTATCTAGAGATTCACCTCATTCCTTGGGTTGTCCACAAGACTAGAGATGATTACATTGTGCCACTTGGATGAGGAGAGCCTTGTTATCTTCTCATAGGGTGCATAACCAAGTGACAAAAGTATCATCATATCAAACCTGACAGTTACCCAAATCACAAAGTAACTTATAATGTTATTTCATCCCAAAAACAACATTATAAAACATGCTTATATATTTGTTCATATTCCACATATAAAAAGAATCCAATCCAATAATATATTATTATGTTTTGTATTTAAATCTCACAAATACCTTATTTTAATTCTTTATACAAGCATTAAAATATATACAAGCATCCATTTTCACATGATTATGATTATAATGTTTAATGTTTTCAATGATAATACAACTATATATATATATATATATATATATATATATATATATATATATATATATATGTATATATATATATATATATATATATGTATATATATATATATGTATATATATACATATATATATATATATATATATATATATATGTATATGTATATGTATATGTATATGTATATGTATATGTATGTATGCATGCATGGATGGATGGATGTACATATGTATGTATATGGCATAATCCCATTCAGATTTATAACATAGTATATAACCATGTAATCTACACTATGTGTGTGTGTGTGTGTGTGTGTGTTTAAAATTCTTGAGTATAATTCCAAAATCGTACAAATAATTTATTGAATATGTTATACTCTAATAAGGCATTCAATGTCTAATGTCTTAGAGTATTCTGTATACTCTAAGTATATATCCAACTAAGAAAATAGCCCCATAGCCCTTTTATAAATTAGATATATCAAACACACATTAATACAACTATATATATCTGTGTGTGTGTGTGTGTGTGTGTGTGTGTGTGTGTGTGTATGGCATAATCCCATTCATATTTATGCCTTATGTCTTAGAGTATTCTGTATACTCTAAGTATATATCCAGCTAACAAAATAGCCCCATAGCCCTTTTATAAATTAGATATATCAAACATGCATTAATACAACTATATATATATATATATATATATATATATATATATACATATACATACATACATACATACATACATACATATATATATATATATATATATATATATATATATATATATATATATATATATGTATATGTATATGTATATATATGTATGTATGTATGTATATATGTATGTATGTATATGTCATAATCTCATTCATATTTATGCCTTATGTCTTAGAGTATTCTGTATACTCTAAGTATATAACCAACTAACAAAATAGCCCCATAGCCCTTTTATAAATTAGATATATCAAACACGCATTAATACATACATACTCAAACCATAGATAAATACAAATAAGTAATAATATATGGTCATACCTATACATATGTATAGTTCATGTTAATGAATACAATGGAATCTTAACTCTACCATATCAACTGTAACGTCTTCTTGTATATATCTATGCATAAAACCAAGTGTAAAAACTATAGTTTGATCATTGACCTACCCATACCCAGACTATATGTTATATATTTAACCATTTTATTTCCAAATCCATATATAAGTATGCTTGCTATGACATCTATAACAGAGTCAAAGATGAATACTATGTTCTAGGTTTTAAATGTACATAATTCATTTGAAACTTGAAGCAATAAAGTTCCATTGGAAATCAAGACCTCAAATTCATCTATATAGGTACCTTATACGTACAGTTTCCTTTGAAATACCTAAATTTCTAGAGTACAAGTATGTGTGTGTGTGTGCACGTGCGCGTGCATGAGCATGTGTGTCATCAGTTCAATCTGAGTATATACATATAGATATATTTGTGTATATATCTACACAGTTCATTTTTTATTAAAAATAATTAATCTAAACCTAAAATCCAAATAGGTTTATACATAGTTGATCCCTCATAAAACCTAAATTTCAATCTAGGTTATTTAAATATCTTAATGGAAATATGTTTGAATTGGTTCAACAACAAAAATATGTCAATCCTCATCAAATATACCCATTAAATAATCTTTTCATGATGTAAAAATATTTTTGAATTGAAAAATAATTTAAGATAGAGCTTCATTATAGCTTAAATAACCACGACAATTCCTAAAACTCTACCTAATTCCTTTAGATTAGCCTGGGTCAGATGTAGGGTTTTGTGGACGTTGAGCCTTCCACAGTGCCCTACATACAACCATTTAAAAATTTCCATATAATTCAAACAAATGAAAAATTTAGTAACCATTTCAATTCTAAAATCCATCAAACATTACACACATGAAATTTAATTACAAAATTGACCCAATAATTATGCCAAGGAAGCCATTATTATTATTCTTCCCTAACTCAAATTTTACTCCTTATCTTTATGTCTGATACTTCCCATATACCGTGTGTCATGCCTCATAACCTTCTTCTCCTTTCTTTTTTATTTTCCATCCTTCTACTCTCTTCCATTTTCTCCTCCACTCATGACAGGCAAAACTGATTAAAAATATGCATGTAAAAATAGCTCAATAGAACCCCCACTAAGCTACAGTCCACCATCATTTTCTTACAATCCATAATAAAAACCCCATTGTGATTTTCACAAGAATGATGGTTAACTCATAATTAATAGGTGATTAGAAACCCTAATCCTCTCTAAACATACAATGGATCAAATAAAATAATAATTATATATTCATTATAAAATATGCATTCCTTTTGACTTAAACAAAACCTAGTATTGAATTCACTTAGTCTACACAAATCGATTAATTACAAGTCATAACACCCAATACATTATTCCATGCAATGTTGACTAACATAAAAACTATATAGCATGGTTAAAGCATATATGAGTTTAAAATACTATTTTTAATTGTTACAATGTCATCCACAAACAACACTATGCATTTAAATTTAAACTTTTTTTTAATCCTCTAAGTTTACATAACAATCCATAGGTTTTAGAAACCACTTGACAATATAATGACATTTCTATAATAGTTTCACAATGATAATATTCTATAACACTTTGAATTTCATTATGTTTATTGTCCAACATTATAAATTCAAAACACAAATATCATTTCACCATGCCAAAGTCATTCATTAATACGTAACAAAGAGATTATAATCCATTTAGTCTATTATAGGTTTATATTACTATTAAAATGGTAATAATAATCTTGTAAACATAATTAGTCACTAATAAACTAACTTAATTGAGTAATAACATATATCAATTATTTCTAACAAATAATCCAATCAAACATTTTAATCAAATATTTAACTATGTACAACACCATAATAAATTATGTTAACTAGTTATGCCCAAATTTATCAAAATAAATAATTAATAACATCAATAGAAACTATATTAGTGAAATCACATAATCACATAAAATGAAAAAATAACACAAAAGATCACAACAGACATTCATACAAAAAATAAAGCATACAACAACTATATACTCAAATAATTATTCACACAACATTAAATACTATTGTGGTGTGTGCATGGGTTTTTGGTTTTGTTCTATGTCATCTTCCAATATATCCATCTAAACCACCCACTCCAATGATGTTCTCCCTTTATCACACTCTGAGGGATGGATCTATCCTACATCCACCTCAAAACAATGAAGGTAGTTATCACAAAACATCATTATATCCATAAAATAATATTGTATAATTAAAAAACATGATCTTAATGTATAAAGTAAAAAGTACAACCAACTCATAGAAAAATAAGCAACATATAATTTTTCCATAATTAACATATGACATAAAAATTAATCAAACATTATTTAATCATCTAATCAACCATGATAATCCAAAGATCAAAAGGTTATTTAGATTAGAGAGAAAGTAGAATGTGACATCCTTCCCCCATAAAGTTATTCATCATCCCATTGACATTTAATCAAATACTACTTTTAAGTTTAAAGCTTTATTCAACATACAATAATATAATATGCAGTAGCAAATCAAGTAAATAAATGTGAAAATAGACTGTAAAATTCATCATAGTCCTTCTAATTAGCACTATCTTTAGAATATTGGTCCCACTAGAACTTAGAATTTAACACTTTTCTATTATGAAAATTAAGTTTTCAAGTGTCAATTATTCTGATTAGTTCTACCATGACCACCGAAGATCCAAAACCTACAAGGCATTTCAATCCAACACATGTGAAGGATCAACAACATACTTTTTAAGATAAGACACATTGAAGACATTATGCAAAAGATCTAGAGCTGGTGGTAATGCAATATTATATGATACAGGATTGACCACTGGCAAATCCTTGAAGGGTCCCACATATCTCAATGAAAGTTTCATTATCTTCCCAAATTTAATCAATATTTTTTAAGGCTTAACCTAAAAAAACACTTTATCACCTACATAAAACTATCTATTTGTTCTCTTCAGATCAACATAGCTTTTATATTTATCATTGGCATTGGATAACCTTTGCTTGATTTTCCTAACTTTTTCTTCCATTTTTTAAATCATCTTAGTTCCAAAGGGTACCCTATCTTTTAACCTATCCATACTAATTGGTGTTGTACACCTCCTTTCATACAGTGCTTTAAATGGAGCTATCTTCAATGTTGATTGGTATGAGTTGTAAGTAAACTCCACCAATGAAAGGTACTCCTCCCACTTGTATTTATAATCCATGCAATACATACAAAGGATATCTTTTAAAATTTGGTTAACTTTCTCTATCTATCCATCAATTTCAGAGTGATAAGCAGTGTTGAAATTAACTATGTACCTAAAGCTAAATTCAGAGTCAACCAAAATCTACACATCATCCTCAAATCTTAATCTAAAATGATTTTCTCTATAAAACCATACAATTGATACTCTTCCTTTATGAATCTTTTCACAATAATATGTGCATCATTTGTCAAGTTGCTCAGTATGAAGTGGGATACCTTGATTACTTTATCAACACAAAAATCATATCATGTTGGTTCCATGATAATGATAACTCTTGTATTAAGTCCATGCTAATCACTTGCCACTTCTATTTTGGTATATCATGTAGATATAATAATCTAGTTGGATGCACATGTTCATATTTTACACATTGACATTCTAGACAATGAGACATAAAATCCATTACATCTCTCTAGATTTTTTTCCAAAAATAAAGTGGTTTGAGCTCAGCCATGAGCTTGGTTACTCCTATATGTCCTAAATGTGGGGCATTGTGTAGTTTCTTTGGCATTGTGCTCCTCATATTCTCTCTATCAAGTACATACATCCTACCATTGTACTATAAAAGACTATCAGTCTCTATCTTGAATCGCTTATACCTAGTATTCTGAACATTCTCAGACAATATTTTTTTGACCTAATCATAGAATGCATCTCCTGATGAGAATTTGATTATTTGATCTGAGAAAGTAATATTGATAGTAGTCATGGCTATTATGTACCTCCTATAGTTTAGAGCATCAGCTACTCTATTATTCTTGTATTTGATATAATTAATATCAAAACCATAATTAAATAACTTTAACCATCATATTTGATAAGCATTCATGTTTGGTTGGGTGAAGATGTACTTAAGTCCCAAGTTATTAGTCTTGATCTAAAATGGTTTACCCAATCGATAATTTCTCCAAAATTGTAAAACATACACAATTGCCACAAGTTATAGGTCATGAGGGGCATAATTCACATCATACAGAATCAATTTCCTAGGCACATAGGCTAAAATTAAGCCATACTTCATAATAACTTCTCCAAGTCCATCCCAAGATGCATTGGTAATAACTAAGAATTGACCATTAAGATCAAGAAATATTAGCACTAATGCTGAAGTAAGCCTCCTTTTCAGTTTATAAAATTCTACCTCACACTTATCTAATGAGTTGAAACTCTAAGTATTCTATTGAAGTAAGGTAATTGAATTATCTATCTTAGATAAATTCAGAACAATTTTTTTTACTAATCCCATGAAACTTCTTACCTCATGAACATTATTTGGTATTGGACACTCCATTATGGTTTTTATATTTGTTGGATACACTTAAATACCATCCAAAAAGATAATATTTCTTAGATACTTCACTTTCATTTTAAAATATGCACACTTAGACAATGCTTCATACAACATGTGCTTGCACAAATTTTGTAAAACTAGTCATAGATGTTGTAGGTGCTCTTCCCCATCCCTAGAATAAATGAGTATGTCGTCTATAAAAATCAAAACAAAATGATTTTGGTAATCTCTAAACACACTATTCATAAGATTCATAAATGTTGTTGGATAATTTTTCAAACCAAAAGGTAACATTTTGCACTCATAGTACCCATATCGAGTCTTTAAAGTTATTTTCTGAATATCCTCTTCATGAATCCTTAATTGATGATACCATATTCAAAGATCAATCTTAGAAAAAAATTGTTACCCCTCAAATTTGATCAAAGAGATCATTAATGCATGGTAATGAATATCTATTTCTTAATCATTGCTTTATTCAATATCTTGTAATCTATACACATGCAAAGAGTGTCATCCTTCTTCTTGATGAAGACAACTAGTACAACTCATGGTGTCACACTTGGTCAAATCATCCCTTTCAACAATAAATATTTAATTTTTGCCTTTAACTCAACCAATTTAGTGGTTGTCATTATGTATGAATCCTTAGACTATAGTTCTAATCTAGGTATGATATCAATTAAGAAATCAAACTCATACTTAGGTGGCAATCCTAGTAATTCTTCTACAAACACGTCATGAAAGTTTATTATAAAATTATAGTCTCAATAAATGGTTCCTTAGATTCATCAATATAATTTATTTTAATGATAAATTTATGGTATCCCTTCCTTTTGGATTTCTTGAGTTAATTTATAGAAATCTACCTTAGTTTCAATGCTTTTTTCTCACCCTGAAGTTGTGTCTAACTTTTGAAATCATGTCAACACTCAACCTTATTCAGATAAAATTTAATCTTAGATTTATGCTTTCAAAGTCAATTTAATCCTAAAATCACATCATATGACCCTAATAGTGCTAAAAAAATATCTACTACTATAATGAACATAGGCAACCTAATCTCTGCTTTGGATTAAGAAATTGTCAACATTGGCTTTTGACTCATTCCCATGCTATATTGACCATGTATTTTCCATAACTCTAACTTTTCTAGAAAATTTACTAAGAATTCTATGAGTAAAGATATAGTTTTTAGATCCCATGTTAATCAAAATAGAAACTAGATGATCAAATAAAATACCTGATAGTTCTATGGGTGAAGCTTGATACTAAGCCTGATGATTGTCAATAACTACATGAATATGATATTAGAATGTACCTTGCTAAGAATAAGAACCCTTATTCTTTAAATTGTGTTGAGGACATTCTCGAGTAAAATGGTTACCTCCACATATGAAGCAACCTGTAACTAGTCCCTTCTTGTCAAACTATTGGTTTCCTTTAAAACCTCCATTGAAACCATTAATAGGTTTCATGTTCCCTGAACCACTACTAAACTTGGCATTTTTATTCTTGAACTGAATCATGGAGTCTCCATTATTCTACTTCCATTTATTCTTCTTGAAAGTTGGTTTAGAACTTTCAAACTTGTTTTTGAATTATCTCTAACTTAGGAAAGAGATTTTAATTTTTCTTCCTACTTGACTACCTTCTCGAGTACCTAATCCATGGTAGATGGACCATGCACATCTAATTCACAACCAATTTTAAGTTTTAATCCCATAATGAATTTTTTGATTTTAAACCTCTAATCTACCTGATATTGAGGTACATAGCTAAGGAGCTTGGCAATCTTCTCCCAGTATTCATTCATTGATAAATTCCCTTGCTTAAGATTTTGAAAATCCATAAAATTTTGATCAAAGTATAGTTTTGGAAGACATCATGACCTAAATAATGTCATAAATAATTCCCAAGTGGTGATGGTTGAGTCGAGGTTCATCTCGAGATTTATTTTTTCCCATTAAGTTATTACTTCACCAGTAAGCTGATAAGCTCCCTCAAATTTTCTTTGTGACTTCAAAATAATTTTAAATCTCAAATTATTTCTCTATTTCTATTATCCATACTTCAACTTCATCTCTAAAAATAGTTCCATTGAACTTGGGTTGATTTACCTTTTTCATATCATGTGCCAAATTTGTAGCTACTTGAGATCTCACATCCTATGTCACTTCCTTATGACTCTACTCTTGAGGATGTACCTGATCATTAGGATGACCTTCAAGTTCTTATTGAGCATTATCCTCTTCATGGCCATTCACTTCCTATTTTAGGGCCATGATTTGATCCCTAGTCTCTTACATGGTTGTGAGGATTTGGTCCAACTTTGTAGCTTACTCAATGGCAAACTAATTTGGATCAATAGGGTGTTTGATATTCAAAGTACCCTCACCTTCTAGTGTAGTGTACACCATTGTTCTTCCTAATTATCAAGAGAATAATTTTGCATTAACATACATATTAAGTTTTAGAGTTTGAGTCTTAGCTCTAATACCACAATGTAACAACCCCATTGACTTTTACCTAAATATAATAATTTTTTAAATTTTATTACACATATTCATCTTAAATATTTCACCACAAGAAATATAATTAATTATATTTTACTAACTAAATTTATTAGTTAACCAATAGGTTTATGGCTAATCCACTTAGCTAAAGATTACCATGAACATATATAAAAATCATGAACAACGTTGAGTAAACAATAAATACTACATCTAAATCATTAATAAATTAATAAAAATTCAACCATGGTTGA
>JARHVA010008179.1:467500-502500 GCA_037957365.1 Torreya grandis | reverse complement strand
AATATTTATAATACCATTAAAATGATAACAATAATATTTTAAATGTAAATATTCACTAAAAATTTGACTTAATTTAGTAATATCATATATCGACTATTTCTAACAAATAATCCAATCAAGTATTTTTATCAAATATTTAACTATGTACAACATTGCAATAAACTACATTAACTAGTCATGGACATATTATTAAAAAAACTAACTAATAACATCAATAACAATTAGATTAGTGAAATCATGTAATCACATAAAATTATCTAAGAACACAAAATATCACAACATACATTCATATAGATAACAAATCATACAACAACTATCTACTCAAATAATTAGTCACACAACATGAAATATTACTATGGTGTGTACATGAGTTTATAATTTTGTTCTCTATCACCCCCCAATGTCTCCATATAAACCACCCTCTCTGATGATGTTCTCCCTTAATCATACTCTAAGGGATGGATCTTTCCTACATCCACGTCATAATAATGAAAGTAGCTAGCCTGAAACATCATTATATCCATAAAACAATGTTGTATAATTAACAAACATGATCATAATATACAGATTAAAAAGTACAACTAGCTCATAGTAAACCAATCACATAAATTAAACAACATATAATTATCTCATAATTATCATATGACATAAATATTAATAAAATATTAGTTAATAAACTAATAAACCATGATAATCCATGGATCAAATTGATTATTCTGCTTAGAGAGAAATTGGGATGTGACATCTATAGTCCCCTAGGATGCTCTTGTCTAATGGGTGACTTGATTATGTTGAATGTTAGGTAGATTTAAAAGGATGCCTAATGTTGATAATAATAGGTAAGGTTAAATCCATGGGTCCTTTATCATCTTATAGGAGTGCACAAGGTGGTCTAATGTGATCAAAAGGGCCCTGAGATAGGTGTAGAGTTAAGTGTTTAAGAGAATGGTCATAAGTGCATGGTTTTAACTTAAATTTTGTCTAAATTTACCCCCTTTTTTATAGTAATGTATAAAAAATTAAACTAATAGAAAAAATGGAAAATATTATGTATCTAAACTTTTATTTGGAAAGAAGTCCCATATGTAAGCCATAATGTTGAAATGTGCTCCATGCAAAAACCTAGAATTAAACATATTTAATATTATTATTTACCTGTGATAAATATCAAAAGTTGAAAATACACTAAACTAGAGTGTGATGAGGAATGAATACACATACTTGGGTACACAAACTGTTGGGCTCTTCCTAGTGCAAAATTAGTGACTATGATGAGTTGTACACTTTTAGTTTCATTAATGATGAATAGCTTGGATTAGACTGTTCATGCCCCAATATTCATTGATAAGTGGGTGTGATTAAGAATTCAAAGATTTATTGAATCCATCATTGCCTACCCAAAGTAGTGAAGTACTTTGAATCCATGTATGAATCCCAATAGATATTTATTGCATAAAAACTAGTACAAATATTGGTGTATATAATAGTCCAAACAGTGAACTAAGAACTGCAGATAGAATAAGGTTCAAATATATTTTAAAATTGATGAAAACACTTGTGAAAATACTAATTATAATATGGTCCTAATATATACAACATGGATAATGACATGAATTTTCATTTCATCTACATTACTAGTATAAAAATTGAGCAATGAGGAAAGCAATAGGTTGTGCACATACCCCCAATTTTTATCTAATGCATATAGATTTTGAGTCTGATTAAAGTAAATGTGATTTTGAGTAAACCTATATGTTAGATTATAAAAACATGTCATGCATGATTTCTCCCAAACTAAGCAAACCTAAGACATACAGAGTAAATCTTGAAACTATCGAGTATTATTCTGAGTAAATTGAGGTTCTACACAATTATAAAAATGCCTAATTTTTAGTAATTTGTACATTAACACTAGGATGGTCACTAGAGAAATTACCTTATGTCTAATGTGTCATTTCTATCCAAAATTACTTTATGTGTATTTTTTTATTCTTGAACTGTATCAACTATGTAATCATTGTTAAATCATGTTTATGTACTAACTTGGGAAGTCTAGTATCTAAGATAAACTTATGTGCATTCCTCCTATTTTGATTTTTGAGAGTGTGTAAGAACTAACTCAAATTAAAAATTTATGCATTAGGTTGTTGTGATGTAAAAGGGAAATACAATTAATATTGACAACATGGAAAATCAAGTCATCATTGTGACTGTAAGTTGAGCATAGTAATAATGTAAGATGCATGTGTAAACATGCATTCACTAAGTACGTATATATATATATATGTGTGTGTGTGTGTGTGTGTGTGTGTGTGTGTGTGTGTGTGTGTGTGTGTGTGTGTGTGTGTGTGTGTGTGTGTGTGTGTGTGTGTGTGTGTGTGTGTGTGTGTGTGTGTGTGTGTGTGTGTGTGTGTGTGTGTGACAATGAATCACATAAATAATTTATCAAATAAGTATATAATGCTGATTATAACTACATGGAGAGGAATACATGATATCCATCATGGCATTACAAGGATTGGGTGGATGCATATCATGGGATTTAAATATGAGTAAAGAAGAAAGCAAGGTGTCATGGCCATGATGCATGGATTCAAAGAGTACATTCACAACATATAAAACATACAATAGAATCCCAAGGTGCCACATACAATGGACATGTTCAAATGTCACTAGAATAGAAAACACATACAAATACATGTTCAAATGCCCTCACATGCATAGAAACAAACAAAGGAGGCTTAGATCCATATATAAGTACATGTTAAAATTTATGCACAAATAACATACACACACAAATACATATTCAAATATCCTCACACACATAGAATCAAAGATAAAAAGGATAATAGACGCTCAAAAATGACATTCAAATGACCTCAAAGAAAACAACGAATGCATACAATAGATGAATATGGAAAAAATAATATAAATAAATGCATAATTTTGGAATTTTATCAATAAAGGTTAAGTTTCAACTTGGGTATATTCAACAAATGAGATAAATAGTAGTATTTCACAATACTAGTGAGTGAGCAATATCGAAAGATGTAATGATATGTAAAAATCTGAACTATGCGTAATATAACGTGGGAAACAAAGGATAAAATATGTGTACATCATTCCCATAGTGAGCTCATTTATGAATATAGATGTTTTATTAACCATATGTGTAGTCTAAAACTAAGTGGTAGCATTCTAATCTCACTAGGACAATAGTGGGGTAAGGGACATTAGAGTAGTACACTATTGTCCTTCATAATACTCCTATTCAAATATATTTTATGAGTGTATAATAATGAAATCACCTTCAAATAAATCTAGAAATTGTGTTCTCTATAATCTTCAATCACTCATGTACACTGGTGAAGCATGTATGATATAAAACTGAGTAAATCATGCATCGAATAACTATTCACCAACTGAACTAATGTATGATAAAGTACATATAATCAAGTTTAGGGTACTAGGTCTAGCCAAATTTGAATGTATCATCATCATTATGGACATCATACCACTTGTGATATATAATTATATCCTTGTCTTTCTTATTTCTTTGAAACCTATGCATTTGAATCACATGTTGCTCGGTTGTGTAAGAGGCCTCATGTGTTGTTCTAATATATATAACATTAGATATGGCATCTCATTATAGAATCCTTGATTTTCATCAAAACCATCATGAATAATATGAAATGTGTTCCCTTTAAATTTGAATGTGAGACATATTTGTGTTATATCCACTATAGCATCCATTTACTGTAACTATGTGCTACCAAATGTAGCCTCTATCTAACTTTTAATGTTCATGATTGATATTAGGGTGTTCACCACCTTAAGACCACATGAAACTATCAATATAATGTGGTCTATGAAATCTTATAAAAATATAACATGTTATAACCCATAATGGTCATGCCCTATATGTTGTAAAAATGAAAGCATACATGTATTTGGATCTTAGTCTTTATCAATAGTTGTATGTTGATAGTATTGATTCTCAATGAAACCTAAATAGTCAAATAATTATTCCTAGAATGTTTGTAGTTTATATGTTCTTTAATCTGTTTTGAGGCCTTAATCATCTTTGGTGGAGGTTATATGATCTATATGGTGCCCTTATCCTTATACTTCCCAAGTTTAACTTGTGGTGTTGTGCATGTATCTATAGAATGTCCTATGATTCTTTGAAAATTAAAAAAGGGATTACCGTCTTGATTTGACAAATGGATAAAGAATATTTTACATACTATTGTCAAGGAAATAAATCCCTAATCAAGTAGTATTTTTACCATCACATGAAGTATATATTGTGCATTGTTTTCATGTATTCTGACAACCAATTCGATATCCACAATTGTGATATTATTTATTGAATCATAGAATGTTGGTAAGACTAGATATGAGGTGGTCTCAATTGATAAAAAAATATTATCTCCCTTATGTGTGTTAGTAATTACTACATTATCTATATCAACATGTATTGGTATGATGGCCTTAGAATTATCTTAGTAAGATCTTGGCCCTATTGGTGTAAAATTAAAACCACATAAATAATCATCAATATTCAATAGAGTTATATTTATGTCTACCTCTAAAGTAGCCTTAGGAATACTATCATCATTTGTTATGAGAAAATCTTTTGGATCCTCTAAAGTTATCAATAAATGTAAAAAATGTATATGTTCCTCATTGTCCTCCCTGGGTGGTTATATCTTTGGTGGAGAGGTATTTTTGGATGGTGGTTAAGGAGTATCTATACTAGACTCACCAACCTTGTATGTATGCATCCTATCTATGGGAATAATATGCGGTAGTTTTACTATAGTATGTTGTGGAGCTCACAATGGTGATGAAATCTGAGAAGTATGTTTAGTAATATTACAATATATAAAGGATTTATTATTGGTTGGACATGATTACACATATCCATCATGGAGAAACTTGACACATTGGTTTATAGTAGAAGGTATAGGCTCCATGGATGTATCCATGTCCTACCTAATACAAATTGTAATTCAAATCATCAGGCATTACCTAAACTTCTAAAGATATGTTTTTTCCCCCACAGTGATATCTGATGTGATAGAATCCAAAGCTTGGCATGGCACATCATTAAAACCTTTGATATTATTATATGTCTTCTAAATAGTTACAATGTTTATGCCCATTATTTTTAAAAATTTGAGGTTGAAGTTATTAATACCCTAAAAAGTTTCAATTATATCTCTTTTAATTGTCATATTATTGATTTGAGCTTGTATAAATAATGGTAAATTTTAATCAATGGTTAACTATGATGACAAATCATTAGTTTTAGAAGAAATAACATCCTCAACATCCTTAAAAGTAATCACTACATATGAAAAATAATAAGATCTATGTTATGAGGCATACATGTCTAGATCAGTGATTAGTAAAAAAAATTTATCGTTATGAAGTAACTCTAATGTATAAATATTAGCTTGTGTATTCTTTAGTCAATCAAAAATATCATATGCTCTATTTTGATCCCTTGGTCCTATTAGATTATGTTAGGGATGAAGATGAATTATTTGAATGCATTCTACGTATCTTGGTTGAGGAGGTAATCGACCTTATATAACAACAATAATTTATACCACAAGATCTACTATAAGCCTATGGAAAATAGTAGGGGTGACATGTGAACAAATATAGTTGGAGGGCCTAGGTGTAGGAAGAACAAACTAAACCATCTGAGCTCTCTAACATCTATTAGTAACCATAGGTTAATTAAAAATTATCCATACAATAATAATATCTATATAATGGTTCACCAATAGGGTATGAGCCTATAGATGATATATTTTTTCCTTAATATGAAGCATCAATGGACTCAAATACATGTGGAAGATTCTACAAATAATAGCCAAAGAATATGTAAATAACACCAAGAAACTTTGTGCTAGGAATTGATAGATAGGCTTAGTCATGATAATCATGGTGAATTAGATAAATTAACCAAACATACATCTAAAACACTACTATAGAAATTAAATTATAAGGAAACCCTAATGGTAAGCTTGGGTTTATAATATTCAATAATAAGTAGGTTCACTAATATGTTTTATCAAATTTGGGATTTATATAAAACCTTAAGTGACAACACTATTGTAAAAAATCATAATAATAATATAAAAATAATAACGTTCACTGATTAAAAACTAGTTTATTCTATAAACTTACTAAAAATATTAGAGTATGATGACAAAGTAAAGACTTAGCTAGAAATTATATATGGTAAGGAATAAGAGACTAAAACTTATTTAGGGGGATCTAAAGATTAGAAATAGGAATAAATAGTTAGATCTATGCCTAGAAAACAAAACCATAGTAATGAGACTAGAGGGGTGTCACTCTTATCTATGATGCAACACTCTTATCCACTTGTAGTGAGGGAATCAAGGTTTTTGGGTTCTCTGTATCTTCATCTATAGAGCTAATATCTGGTGCAAGATCTTGTTATCACTTTTGTTGACCACTATATTAATAATTTTCCTCCAAAAATCTTAGTTCCTTTACATGTGAATACCAATGTAATAAATTGGTAAAAAGTAGTCAGTGGTTGATGTTGGGTGAGACCTCAACAACCCATGTGTTGAGCATTGCCTACATACCAATACTTTCAATATGGATCAAACTTTGTTTAATTCTTCCATGTTATAGTGGTATGTGAATTAGTGTTCTAATTTGATAGATAATGTTGCAATAGTGATGTGATTAATTTACTTAATCATGACTTGTGACATGTAAAATGTTTTCAGACTTGATATTTGGGTTATTGTGGTTATATGCAATCAAAATTTGGAGAAATAGGTGTTTTTTCATTACTGTGTGATTATGATTCTGGTGTTTTTTTAATTTGGAAGCCTCCTATCTGGAAAATTGTTTAAAATGTGTTTATATAGTCATATAATTGAAATTATTTTAAATTGGAATCATTAGGGACATAGGCTAACCATATTATATCATTTGATTTTTTAAATTAGTCATTATTTGGAAATAAGAAATGAGATGGGGCAAAGACACTAGATCAATGTGTTATAGTCTCATAGGGTGCTCTTATCTAATGGTTGAATTTATCATGTTGAGTGTTAGTCAAGGCCTAAAGGATGTTTAATTTTGATAAAAATAGGGATGAGTACATTTAGGGGTCGGTGTTCAACTTAAAGGAATGTGTAAGGTGGTCAAAGTGAAAAAAGGGCCCTAAGCTAGGTCTAGATTTAAATGTATAACACATTTGTCACAAATTAAATGTCTGAGTTTAAATGATAATTTATATGTATACTATAGCTTACATAATTATACTACTAACTTATTAACTTATACTAACTTGCAGCTTCTCTCCTAATTAGAAAAAATAAGGTATTATTACAATATATACATAATATAGAGGTTATAACCAAAATATATGGTTATAAAAATAATTTAAATAACCATGATATTATAGAAATGATGTTTGAAAAAATAATTATAAAATGGAAATCAAAATTTTCATTGTTTCAATAACATTAGAGGAAATAGAAATGAAATAAATAAATGGAATGAAGTAGTTTCAAGTGTGTGTGACATCCTCTCAGCCTTTGAAATAATTTTTCACATTCAACTAAGTTAGTTATAACTATTTATAAGAAGATAATTGGTCAAAAATTTCAAAAAATGAACTTTAACCATTGTTATGGGTTGACACAGTTGCTATAGGTTGGCAAAATAGATGCTACATGCTAGAATAATAGATGTTATGAACTACTTATGAGAGCCATAAATTTTTCATAAAGACTCAAAATGAGATGCCTCTTTTTGAAAGTGTATAATTTTTTGATGGAAATCCGAATATATAATAATATCAATGGTTAAAAATCTCCTTGATCTTATTTTTTCCCACATTTCATAACTTATATATTTTAGCCTAGAAATGCATGTAGCTACTTTTTACATGTTGGAAGCAAGTCAAATAGATACATCTCATTCATACTTTCAAGAATAAGATACATTAAAATAAGTGTAATCTTCATTCTTCACTTTGAATTAGTAACACCATAAACATTAAAGCCATGAAATCATAATATTTTATATAAAGATAACTAAATTTAACCAAGACAATATCCATATATGTTATTCATGAAATATGTTCATAAATCATCATCATATAGGCCAAATTGGTGTGGGTGGATATAAAATAAGGTGTTTTAAGAGAGATAAATAAGAAATATGATGGAGAATATTGGATCTGATCATTCACCATGACCTTTCTTAGTCTCTTTTATTTTTCAATTGATCATTTCTTCAAGGCATCTAACTTATCTTGTATGGAAAACAACCATATCATAATTTATTATTCATAATCTTCACTAAATGTTGAAACATCTCCACTTTGTGTAGCCTTTATCATTTAAAATATTTATTATAATTATTTAAACATCTATGTCAAGTCTTTTACCTCTCATTTTCTTCCACCTTTGTCTATCATATCTCTAAAAAAAGAATACTTCTCTTTCACAACCTACAATAGACTTAAAACAAATATCACCTCACACTTTATCAAAACTTAAAATACTTTTATCAAACCTAGAAAAACTTTATTATATCTTATATGCAAGTTCTTAATATACAAGTCATAACTAACTCAATCAAGCTTATTTTTTAAATATTGCAACTAACTTATACAAGATCCTTACATACTCAACTCACAAGTTAAATGATGCAAGGGCATCATAATGAAACACAAGTGTAAGTAGAATAGGGTGTTCGAGTTTATCATTTTGATCCTGTATGGGTGTAAAGGGGTATTTTAGGGTCCCTATAATGTTTTAGAATCCTTAAGAGTCATTATAATATAAGTTTGTAGTCCATTTTATGTTTCCCACCAAAAGCCCATATTTAAAAATATAAATTATCAATTAGCCTTTAGAATGGGTTTTGGGGTCTTTCATGAAATTTAACAAATGATTTATGTTTATAATATATCATATATGATCCTAGGAGGTGTCTTAGAGTTTCTTAATGTTCATAGGGTGTCAAAGAAGAAGGTAAGTTAAAGATAGTAAACTCATAACCACCTTGCAACATGTGGTTGATGCCGAAAAGGAGTTGGTTTTGGCATATTTCAAGATGAAAAGAAAAATAAAAAGGTTTAAGACATATTTAGTGTGATGGAGGAGTCAATAGGTATAAGGAGGCTCCAAGGGGAGAATTAGAGATGAATAAAAATAAAGACAAATTGTATTGTTCATATAAAACAAGGATAGAACAGTGATAAATGTTTGTAAATACTTATTTTGGATCAATAAAAGTTATGTAGTATTATGTGTTTTTAATCTATTAATTATTATATATGAATTTATTTTAATAGTTTTTTATGTGTTGTATTGTCTTTTAGGCCTTTGAATATGATTTGGATACTAGTTACAAGATTGTATTTAGGATTGTGAAGTTACTGTCAGAAAATGACTAAACTTCACTTACATGAAAGGTTAAATAAGATAAATTGGATAGTGAAGAAGAGTATTATGGTTTTGTATAAACCTAATAAATATTTATACCATACTTGTACCAATATAGGATTGAATAAAACTCAAAAAAATAAACCCTATAGTCTTGAAATTTTTGTAGGTGACTATGTATGAGGAAAGAATCCAAAAATAAGAATTATCTAAAGGATGATTGAGTACACAGAGTTATTGCTAAGTATTTTTATATTATTTTTTTGGTTTTCAATACTTATTTAATGCTCATAATATATTTAAAGTATAAGTTTCTAACATAAATCTCCATTCTTGTGCACACAGGTCCTTAATAGGATAAAACTCTAGAAATTTGTATCCATATGAGTATGGATGGTGTTTCATAATAAAATTCCCATTTTGGAAGGTTGATTGAGACAATAAATAGATCAATTTGGTATTTAATTTTATTTAAGTAATTTGTAACTACTAATTGTTCCTTAAGAAGCTCTTAGGTTTGTAAACTTGCATAAAAACTAAAAAATTCTATGTTTTGGCTTATTTGAGTCATTTGTGGATAAATTCAGAATTAAATATATTTAAAACTTTAAAATGGGATACATAATACCTAAATTAGGTAGTAACATATCTTGAAAGAGTCAAAAACTCTTTCTATCTACTTAATTAACCTCTCAGCCTTGCACAAGCTTGTCTAAACAAGGATTAGGGTTTTAAAATAAAATGTGGAATAACCAATGATTCTACCCTTATAATTTATAATATTTTGTGATTTGAAATTATGAAAGTTCATATTAAATATTCAAGTGGTTTTTATTTTGTACAAGATCATACTGTACATTTTCCTGAACTAAGTGCTCATACTAGACCTAAAGAGAACAATGGGTAATGAGGTGGTTGGAGAAAATAAACTTACATGGAGAATTAAATCTTAAAATTGTGTAAAAAATTCAAAAGTGATAAAGGGTACTAAAAAATGTGCCAATTTGTATATAAACCTATAAATGATTCCAGACAAGGAGGTATATGTAAAATCAGGGCTACCAGAGAAGGTGGCTTGAAGAAGGAAGGTGAAGTTGAGTTCAGAGTTTTGAATTGAGTATTGTGTTGTTGTATTGGATGTATGTGATAGATCCAATGAAAAAATATATGGATATATACTGACTAGAAGGATGTCTAGAGTCATTAAACCATGAATGAGATCTTTAGGTCTTGAAACTAAAACAAAGAATAAGCAAGTTTAGAAGAAGAATAGATAGTATAATATTGAGAATAAATTATGAGATTATGGGGATGATGATAAGGAGTAGATAATGAAGAGTAAGATAAAGAGTGAGAGGTCTTTAAAGAGAAAATGAGTATTTTAAGTAATAAAGTATCCTATTAAGTTCACTAAGGTTCAAGAAAAAGAATGGTGTTTAGAAAGAAAAGTACCTATAATCAAAGAAGATGATTATAGATGAAAGTTAGACATCAGAGTCAGTGAAGGGTATAAGAGGTTGTAGGCATAGGCTTTGCATTAGATTGGTGTTAGAGTGAGAAGATTCTATAGAAAAATAAAATATACTAGAGTTCAAGTAAGAAAAATGTATGACCCATTATGGTCAACATAAAGAATAAAATTAGTGAAAAAACAAGCTAAATCCCTTAAGTCTAAGGTGAAGGACTTGAAGACTATGCAATAAGAGCCTAAGAGGAGATAGTGAGAAAAGAACATATAATCTCAAAATATAAGACAATAGAATTTATGTTGGTATCCCTAAATTCTTTAAGGCTCAAAGAAGGTAAAGAGAGTTGTTAGAAGCTCAAGTAGAGATTCAAGAAGAGAAGAAAAAGAGAGAATTTGAGTGAGAGTCAAGAGAAGAAGGGAAAATAGAGTGAAAGAGACCCAAGTGGGGTCCTAAGAGGCAAGTAGGAAAACTTGATAAAAGAGGTAGGTCCAAGTGAAGCCTAAAGAATGAAGACGAAAATACAATGAATGAAAAAGGTAAAGGAAATGTAGGGCATAGTTGCTACAAAGTACCACCAAAATATAGATAGAGAATAAGATGTGAAAAAGATAAGACAACAGTTGGGGGAAAGCTTAGAGAGGATAGTTCTCATGGTGAAGCAAATATATGAAGAAGAGAAAATCTAGTGGTATGGTTAGATTATGAATAATAAAATTATGTGTCCTATAAGGATACTCATGGAAAGGCAAATAATTTTTTTAAGGGAGATAATGACAGAAGGAATGAGTTATTGTGAAAGAAACTTAAGTAATAAATGAAAAAGTTTATGAGTAATGAGAAGTTTAGTGTACAAAATGAAGGTGATCAACACCTTAGTGAACATGAAATACTCATAGAGTCTTGTGAAATAATAAATTTATGATACCATGAAGAAGAATCAGGTTTTGATCAAGTAAATGGTCTCATGATGAGATAAATATTGTAAGGAGGAGAAGTTCTCAATCAAGGATTACTTTAAGAGGCCATGTGGTCTCAAATATTTTTTACTAATGATAAATTTGAGTGTGTCTATGCAAGTCAACAAGCTAAATTATAGAATAATTATGTGTCTATTTTGACACCTAATAAAGATATGATCCAAGAACAAATGATATTACAAATAATGGAGGAGTACAGTGAAGAAGAGGAAGTGATATGGAGATGTATGATGCAAGAATATAAAAAAAAGAGGTATGAAGGTCAATATTTAGAAGTTTTACTGCATGAAGCAATCAAAGAGGTAAAAGATAAGGGTTCGTTTATGGATAATGATGATATAATTAATCTTGATAAGAATATAAAGAAAATTAAACAAGAGTATACAAGTAATGGAGAGTTTATAGATGAGAAACATGACCAACCATTTGTTTATGAGAGTTGGGATAAATTCTAGGCAAAATGATAGCCTTGGATCATGTTATCCATGATGAAGAAAAGGAAAAATTCTATCCTAGAATAACAGTTGGATATATGAGCAATGAACATGAGACCATAGAGTCTCATGAGAGAGATATTGAGGAATATACATATTGATTGGAAACATGAAAGAGTGTCTAGCTTAACACAAGATGGATATGAAGCATCCTAAGTACAATCTTTGAAACAATACCATGAAGAAAAGAAGTTGGTTTAGAGAAGATTGATCCAAGAAGGTGAAGAAGACCTAGTAGAGTTCCTTAGCCAAAGAAAAGAGAATGTTAGAGTGTTCATCAATGTGATATAGGTAGGATTTTAAGATGAAGGAAAGAATATACCCAAGTCAAGGAATATGTTTCCTATGAAATAAATTCAAGAATACAAAGTGGTAGGTTATATAGGGGTATAAAGGTAGAATTAAACGATAAATTTTAGAAAAGAAGATGGACAAGGTAAATTTATGAACAAACAAGGATTAGAAGCATATGAGTGAATCAAATAACAAGAACTAGTAGCCAATGACACTAGTGAAGAGTAGAGATTAAGAAGACAAGGTAAAGAATTCAATAATATGAAAGAGAAGCTTAAAAAGGCTTGGAAGCAGAATTCCAAGGAAAGAGATAGTGGAAAAGATATTGAGGTACTTAAAAGGACTATCAAGCCTCATGAATGAAATTAGATGTATGATAATCCTAATGGTAAAAGTGTGAAGATTAAAGAAATAAATCCATTCCATGATCACATGGAGAAGATAAATATGAAGGTATAACAAATCATGATAGCGCTAATACAGGAGGAGGACAACTATAGAGGGAATTAGAGAGAGAATGTGTGTTATGAAAAGGATAAGATTAATCCTAAGAATATTTAAGGAAATATGAAGAGTTTGATGACATGGGGGAAGCAACGAGAGGGAAATTATAGCCCAAGAAATAGTCCAAGTGATGTACCAAGAGATGAATAACTATAATAAAAACCCCACAAGATATTGAGCTAGTGAACAAGCATGTGAAGAAAGATCAAGTTAAGAGACTAATTTGTGTGAATAGAAATGTTGCAGTTGAGTTATGGAAAGGTGTGATTGAAAAAAGTAAGAAGGAATGATCTCAAGAGGTATTATGTAATATTGTATATGATTTCAACAATAAAGTGGCATTATGAAAAACACAAGTATTGAGAAGACTCACCTTGATAAAGTGAAACATCAAGAAGAGGAATTAAAAAATGATGCCAATGAGAACATGATAAGGATGAAAGGAATAATTTGTCAATAGACATTTTAACACGAAGACAGAGGATAAAGCTTAGCTAGGAAGACACATCAGCTTAAGATGCATGAACAAACCATGCTAATTGGGAAAGAAGCAAACTATGGAGTAAAATTTAGACTAGAATTTGAAGAAGAAACATCAGTGATGATGAAAATAGAAGATGCAAAGAATAAATAATGGCAAATAATCATATACCTCATTGAGTTAGAGGATGAGTGGGTAAGAAAACAATATGATACAAAGAGGCAAAGATAAAATAATAAGTTAAAAAGAGATGAAACTAGGAAGAGAAGAAACATGAAGAAATTAGAACATTAGAGAAGTAATTGGAAATCAAATAGACATTTGGATCAATTATGTTTGAGCTAAAGATCAAATTTTCCAACCTAGGTAGCTTGATGTAGGGGCATCACAATGAAACATAGGTTTAAGTAGAATAGAGTGTTTAAGTTTATAATTTTAATCTTGTATTGGTGTGAAGGGGTATTGTAGGGTACCTATAATTTTTTAGTCCTTAAGAGTCATTGGATTTTGACTTTGTAGTCCATTTTGTGTTTCTTGCCAAAAGCCCATATTTAAAAATTCAAATTATCAATTAGCCTTTAGAATGGGTTTTGGGTTCTTTCATGAAAGTTAAAAAATGGTTTATGTTTATAATATATCCTAAATTATCATAGGAGGTGTATTATAGTGTCTCCATGTTTATAGGGTGAAAAACAAGAAGGTAAGTTAAAGATAGTAAACTCATAACCACCTGGCATTGTTTGGTTGATGCCAAGAAAGAGTTCATTTTGGCATATTTTGGAATGATAAGAAGAATAAAAAGGTTTATGAGAGATTTAGTTTGAGGTAGGATGAATTAGGTAGAAGGATGCTCAAAGGGGAGAAGGAGAGATGAATAAAAATAAAGACAAACTATATTATTCATGTAGAATAAGGATAGAATAGTGAAAAATGTATACAAATAATTATTTTAGATCAATAAAAGTTATGTAAGATTATGTGTTGAATATATTTATTAGTTTAAATTAATGTATTTGAATATTTTTATATGTTTTTTATTTATTTTTAGGCCTTTGAATAGGATCTGGATGCTCGTTGTAGGATTGCACTTAAGACTGTGAAGTTACAGTTAGAAAATGACTAAGCTTCACTTACATCAAAGTTTTCCTAATCCAATTTGGTTAGTGAACAAGAGGATTAGGGGTGTTTATAATGATAAATATTTATACCATTATTGTACTAATGGAGGATTGAAATAAACTCAAAATAATAAACACTGCAGTCTTGAAATTCTGTAGGTGACTATATACGATGAAAGAATCCAAAAAATAAGAATGATTTGAAGATTTGTTGAGTACATAGAGTTATTCACAAGTATTTTTATATTTTTTTGTTGGTTTTAAATAACTTTTGAATGCTCAGAGTATACTAAAATTATGAGTTTCCAACATGAATCTTCATTCTTGTGCACATAGGTCTTTAGAAGGACTAAAACTCTAGAAATTTGTATTCATATGAGTGTGTATGATTTTCATAAGAAAATTACCATTTGGGAAGGTGGAGTGAGACATTAAAAACCTCAATTTGGTCTTAAATTTTATTTAAGTGATGTGTAACTCAGTTAATTCTTAGGACTCTCTTAGGTTTGTAATCTTGTATAAAAACTCAAAAAAATTGTGGTTTGGCTTATTTGAGTATTTTATGGATAGATTTGGAAATTTCAAATTTAGAAAAGGTTAAACAGGGTTAGGGAAGACCTAAATTGGGTAGTAACATCTCTTTTAATTGTTAAAATCTCTTTATATCCATTTAATTAACCTCTCGACCTTTCACAAGCCTACCTAAACAAGGATTAGGGTTTTAAAATAAAAAGTGGAATAACCAGTGATTCCAGCCTTTTAAATTTATAACATTTTATGATATAACCTTATGAAATGTTATCTTAAATATTCAAGTGGTTTTTAGTTTTTATGGGATCTTAATGTATAGTTTCTTAAACTGATTGCTCAGACTAGACCTAAAGAGACCTAATGAGTCATGAGGTGGTTGGAGAAAGTAGACTTTTGTTCATAATTGAATCCTAAAATTTTGTGTCAAGTTCAAAATTGATAAAGGGTACTAAAAAAAGTGATCATCTTGTATATAAAACTTGTATATGATTCTATAAAAGGAGATTTGTGTAAAATTAGGTTTACTAGAGAAGGTGGCTTGAAGAAGGAAGGTGAAGTTGAGTTGGGATTTTTGACTTGAGGATTGTGTTTTTAGATTGGATGTATGTCAGAGATCAAATGAGTATATATATGGATATATATGAAGTATATGGATGTCTAGAATTATTAAACCAGAAATGAGATCTTTAGGTCCTGAAACTAAGACAAATAATACGCAAGTTTAGAGAAAGAATAAAAAGTATATTATTGAGAATAAATTATGATGTTATGGGGATGATAATAAGGAATAAATAATGGAGAGTGAGAGGTCTTAAAATAGAGAGTGAGGATTATAATTAATAAGGAAGCTTATTAAATTCACTGAGGTTCAAGAAAAAGAATGATGTTTAGAAAGCAAAGTGCCTATAATCAAAGAAGATGATTAGAGATCAAAGTTAAATATTAGATTCATTAAAGGGTTGAATATGTTAAAAGCATAGGATATATATCATTTAATACCTTAATCTAATAAAAAATAGTGAAATCAAAGAGATATATATTGATTGAGTTCAACCTTTAATTCTATGATCCTTGGTTAGTCATTCTCCCATGACCAAATGTTAGCACATTACTTAGACTCAGCTCATTTAATGAAACATATTTATAGATTTCAATAAATTGTTGAAAATAGCATAATACACACTCACACACATTTTCATTGATAGGATTATTACAATTCATGAATGAAACTTACACTCACACAATCCTCCTTAAATTGAAACAATTCTTGATTCTGCTTTTGGAGTGTTTTCACAACTCATCCTTTTTCTCCTCTCTATTTAATTCTTGAATCCTATTGGATTTTTCACTCTCTAACCTTAATATATTTTATTATTTCTAATGTGCCTATTCATCTTCTATGATCTCCTAAAATGTACAAGATATAAACATTCATCATTTTAGGCTATTACTTTCCTTTTGTCAAGTTCTCACTAACAATTATGTTCAAGATTTGATAGTTTTTATTTTTTATATTTTCCAAATGATGTCAATGAAATTTGGACCCAAGATATACATATTAAATTACCCTACTAATATTGGTACATATTAATTAAGTATATATTTACAAGGTTATTCAATAAATAGATCAAAAATATTTGTTGATGATTTATTTATGCACACTTGGGAACTGGTTGTAGTAGTTTGATGATCACTTTAGTATTCATGATCTTACTGAAATATTTTGACACCAATTTCATATGGGATTTTAGAGTTGCTTCAAATTTCCATACGATCTCAGTCAAGGTTATTTTCAAAAACTTTCATAACTTTTCAAGGGGAATCCAAATATGCAATAAAATTCAAGATTAGGGATGCTCTTGATTACCATTTTAGATCCCCTCAACTTATCCATGAGAAAATAAAAAAATAAACCAAAGAAACCACACAAATACACAACTTTGTTTTTTTTTTATGTAATATTTCATGAATCCTTGGATGTTCCTTCATCACTAATTAATTTTTATAATAATTTCATAATAGAATAACTTCATGGCCAAGCTTACACCTGTAATGGAAAGAAACTACTAAATAATTTTTTTAGTGGTAATAAATATTTCATAGTTAGAGAAAAGTTTATTATTTTAAATCATTTTATGATTATTTATTAAAAAAATATGGATGCTCACATACTTAAAATTTAAGTCATAAAGATGATATGTCAAAAAAATTGAGATTCAACACAATAATTTTCTTCTAGCATGTTCATAGGTGTATGAAAGAGATGATAAGTTAAGTAAATGGATAAATTGAGATATAATTAGGTATTACACTTTATTTTTAAAAATTTACAATTTAAATTCACAACTTCTTGTCTCATATTTTCAAACTATGGGAAATAATTTGAAAATCTTTAAAGGACCCGATAATTTATTCATATTCTTGTTGTGTTGAGTAAGGAAATAAAATAAAATTAATAATGTTAACATAAATTTCATTATTATGGATTCAAATTTATATTTAATTTTTTTTTTCACATTTATATTTTGTTGATGAGATTATTTACAAATTGATACTCTCACTTGATGTGTGTAATGAACTTCATTAGAGCTAATGATTATGATTTTTTCAGCAGACTAGGTGCAATGGTAGGAGGAGAAAGGGTTTATGATTTAAAAATATATTTTTATAGTGTTATAATTATTAATATAGTTTCATATGGGGAGAACGTGACAAATGACTTCATTTTAAGATATCTTATGAGAAAAAATAATATATTTGGAATAAATTACAACAACAAAAAATATGGAATCTTAATGTGTTGTCCTAATTGTATGCACTTTAAATTTTTATTTGACATTGAAAATATCAATTTTATCATATATTTGACATACATGAATTGCACATATACCCTTTACTCTTGATCACGTTCTCCCTTAACCATTTTGTCCAACTATTGACTTGGCCTTCCTGATTTTATACTATTTTTTCTCTCGATCTTCCCTACACTGCTCTAGAATTATATATATATATATATATATATATATATATATATATATATATATATATATATATATATATATATATATAGATATATAATTTTAAGACTATCACCATATTCTATATCATTGTTTTACAATTATTTGATAGTATCGAAAATAATCAAACACTTCTAGTGACTAATAATTTCCATCTTTACCGATAGCATTCACACATTCTTTAATGGTTATTTTTCAAATTCAAACCCATCCCTTATGTTGGCCTACTTTTTTAATATTGGTCATGGGGGAAACTACCAAAAGAGTCACCTATATATAAAAAAACTAACCTATTATTTTAATCACTAGCCACACGGAAATTACATTGAAAAGATCTTTTCCATTGAGAGATATATTTTCACATCCTTGAGAAATCGTCCTAAAGCATTATACATTTGAAAACCCTCAAAATAAAATTAAAAAATCCAAGTCTTAATACATTCACAAGGTCAATATAAATATTCATGTGCAATTTAAAAATACCTATTAACCTCATATGTTCTTATTTGGATCAACATTCCCTGATGTTTACATGTCATGGTTCTTCATTGATATCGATATTTACTCTTTCATTGTCAGGTTATCCTTGACATTCCTCTCGAATTTTCTTTTTTGTGTACCCATCACGTTTATCAAAAATTTATTCCAAGGAGACCTAACCTTTAGGGATCTTATTTTCATTCAGATGGATGATCTTTCTATATAATTGGTTGACCTCATTTTTAAATGATGCTTTGATTTGTACATTATTTCTCTCTATTAAAGAATATTCCCTATGTATTAAAAATATTCCTTGAAAGTACAAATTTATTAAGTTATCTCCCTGTACTAGGAAATGATTGATTCATTCATCATTTTTGAATACTTGGTAATGATCTAAATTATGTGGAACACTAAGGCAATATACCAATTCAATAGTATATTTATCCTTGTCAATCACTAGATAGGGAATTATCAAGGATGTAGATAAATCTAATGCATTATCTTTAGAGTTTTGTTCCCTTGTAATGACATCAATGACAAAGTCTTTAAATGATTTAATGCAATCCCAAACCTTGTTTTTGTAATGCCTTAGCCTATCATTCTATACTTGGTATTGACCTCATACTTGTTTCATAATCAACACAAAATATACATTAGCTCTGATATTTTGAACTCTTATTTCCTTTTCTACTTTCAATCTTAGAAGCAATGCTTCATACTCAATTATATTATTAGTGCATTCAAATTAGAGTTTATAGGAGAAAGGAAATAATGTTTTATGGGTAATCATGCACCTAAACATGTAGTTGAGAAACATATATCAAACTCTAAGGTCCATACATCATCTGAACCACATTAAATGAGCTAAGGAAGTTATAAATCTTTCTCATTCATCATGTAAGTATTTGGCCTATTTCCTCATATAGAATATCTACTTAGGGATCATTTGAATTTTTCACCAGGTGTTTAGATTTTAGTTTCAACATTAGTTTTTCATTCATTCCCTTTATAATAATGGTACCATGTGTCTATTACAATCAAATATCTCCTCCAAGGTATTTGTAGATAGTCCTACATAAAAACATTCCATAACCCAGAGGGATGTTTGGCACCAAAATAGTCATCTTGACTCTTTTATGAGAAAATGTTATTATAGATACATAACCGTCTTTTATTTTTCCAATTAAATTCACTTGTATTACCTCCATGTTAAAACAATGGCTAAAAGTTTTAGTACATATTATCCCAAAAGGCATGCATTACTTTGGATAGCATCACATTGTGTAAAGTTTGGAATCAATTATGAAATTTTTTAAATGGATACCTCTAATGAAGAGTTAAACATAGAATGGTTCAAGGATTTCATTAATTTGAGTATACATAACCATGTTATTCTAAATTTTGGAATCAATAGTCTTGATATGAACACCATAAGGTGATGTATTTGAATTATTGGAACTTTCACCTCTTATAAATTTGATCAATCTATCGAGTTGTTTCAAATTTGATTTTAAGGTATTCAATTTGAGAAAATTGAACCTTAGTTTTATGCATATGATCAATGATATCAAATTAATGTGAACATGTAAAATTTGATTCATCACTGGTATAACTATTTGAAGGAAACAAAGAACTTCTCATCTTGTAAAATTTCTTGTCTTTTTTAAGGTTTGGAAAATAAGTACTTCAATTAATATTTTTTTTTTGAATAACCATAGCTTTGGGAGACACTTTAACTTTATTCTTGTAATATGGTTTACTTTTTTTGTTTCTTTCAACTTCTGATTTTTATATCTAGTTAATATGTCATATGAGAGATTATTCATATTCTACACTCTATAATCACACTCACAATTAGTTTCATATCCAAAATATCTCATAGTGGAATTATCATCAGGTTATTAAATTTTATGATATGAGGTGCCCATAACACCTTCTTTTGGTGGTTCTTCAATTGTCGATAATTTTAAAATCCTCACCATTTTTGGCAAGTTAGAACCATCATGATCATTAGTGGCATGAAAAATACATCTGAGAAGAATTTGTGTAGGATAAGCTTCAATAGTGAGTTGTGGAGGTGGAGTAGTAAGTTTAGATGAAAATTATAACTATATGGGACAAATGGCCTCCTAGGTACATCCTTATATGGAAAATCTTGATATGCTTGTGTAATTTGTTTCTTCAGTGCTAACATATCATTTGCCAAATTTTGAGTCAAAGAATATATTGAAGTTTGTTATTTATTTTTTAATTAATCTTTTCTTAGTTATTTTCCCATGATTATATCATGTGTGTGTGTGTGTGTGTGTGTGTGTGTGTGTGTGTGTGTGTGTGTGTGTGTGTGTGTGTGTGTGTGTGTGTGTGTGTGTGTGTGTGTGTGTGTGTGTGTGTGTGTGTGTGTGTGTGTGTGTGTATCTTGACCTTGTTTTAAATCTTTTTTTTTTTGAGTGGTTTCTTCATAATAAGAATCTCACTTAGAGTGTATGTGCATTAAAAAAAACTCTTCAAATTTTATATGGTAGGCATGGTAGTCACTGAAATATTCTATATCATCTTGTTAAACCTAGATATCAATTATCTCATGGGTTAATGAGGTTCCTTTTTTATCTGAGCCAATTAAGCTAAGAGTGTGTGTTCATATTTGATTGGTTTAAATCTTTCCTCAAATTTATTTCTCGTTGTCTCCCAGTTTTGAATAAACCTATTGGAAGATGATGGAACCATTCTACTGCCCCTTTGGCTAAGGTTTCCATAAATAGTATGACTAATACATCTTAATTTTCCACACCAAAATAACATAAATAGAAAATAAAGTCTTGATGTGTTCATCAATATGTATTTTACCATCACTAGTAAACTTTAAAAAATATTTATTTGAACCTTTGGATAACTTATGGAATAAATCACTTAGGGATATTGGCCCAATATGTGGAACCCATTGTATTGGTACATTTTCCATAATATAGAAGTCTATTTTCCTTGGAACTAAGATTTTAGGCAAAGACAATGATATTTTTAGAGGTTATACCATTCTTCTTATCTGCTATGGGGAAATTCTAAAGTTATATTGCTCCTGTAACTCAAAAAATGGGTTAGATATGCCTATATTCCTACTAGACCTTGTTAATCTCCTTCTAGGTAGGATGACAAAATAATTTAGCCACAATTTGTGGGAGAGATTTCATATTTATGAAATGCTAAATTGATATAGGAACAAAACTTGGTACACAAAGTGATAGATTGAGTCGGAATAATTAAAATACTCATACATACCCAACGATGGGAACCAAATATGTTGGTAAAATATTTGGTACTTTAACAAAACTTGTATTTGAAAATAGTGAAGGAGATGAAAATTTTCTCGTCTATTTTCAAGGGAGATTACCTTTATTAAAAATAGTAAAAACAAGAATAAACATATTTATAATATTTACAAGTTGAATGGAGTATTTGGTTTTATTTATTTCAACCACTAAAATAAAAATAAGGAAGGTGAAGGGTCATGTGTGAATGAGCAAATGCATATTTCAAAATTTTCATGACAATAAGAGAATCTAAAACTAATATGATAGTTTAAAAATAAAACATGTATTGTTTGAGAGTTGAGGGATATGTATCAACATAATAAAAACACACATCCAAAAAGATAACACCAGACACAAAGTTACATAATTTTCCTTGTGTTCCTCATTGGATGAATGAACACAAATTCTCTTTCTCCTTTACTTTTAATAAAAATTACAATGAGAATCAAATATCCCCTATACAATAGCCATTTTGCTTATTTATAAAGATAACAGGGAATCAGATCACCCTTTATATTCCATTCTTGAACTTTCATATTCCATTTTTTGTCTTATTCACACTATAATTTTATATTATTTTATATAGAATAAAATTCATATTTTTATAAAATATAAAAATAAAATATGATGAAATGTCTTCTAGGAAGTCTTCCTAGGCGATGGACCTATAGTTGGAGGAGGTGTTGATTTGGCTTTCTTCTTAGAAGAGGCTTTATATATCCTAAATTTCTTGACTACCTAAGCAATTGAGTTCCCATTTGGAATTTACATATTCTTCTGATAGATGAGCCATTTATTGGAAATCAACATCATTGTATGAGGAGTATCTAAAATATATTTACATTGAGCATTCATTTCCTCTAGTGAAGCATAAATTTCATTGAGTATGTTCATAAAAGATAGTTTTAAGGTGCCTTCTTTTAATAACTCCTTAATTTTCTTTCTTAATTTTACTCTTAAATTTCACCTTAATTACATCCAATGGATGAATCCATAAACCATCATACTTGAGTTAGTCATAATTAAGGTTCCCCAAATTCGAACATGATTTTGAAATCCTATATCATCCATACTTGGATTGATCCTTCAAGTGCTCCATAATTTTCTTCAAAACTTTCATCTATTTCAGAACACATTCTAACCAATCAAATGATCAGTCATTTCCTTTTTATCAAATATGTCTATTTTGGAAAAAAATTATGCATCAGTGCCTACCTTATCCTCAATATTAGTAACCCATTTTTTCATAGGTTGATTTCATCTTGATGGCTTTTGATCTATTTTTCAAAATTGATTTTCATTGAATCAATATTTTCATAGAGGTTTATTGTTTCATCAATAAATTTTAGACCATTTAGCAATAATTATTATATCCAAGCCTCAAGGGTGTTCTCATAACTATTGTATTTTTATATATCTGATCTTTAGAAGTGTTTTTAGACTTGATATTTAAACATTTCCTTCATCTGGTCATATTATTCATATCTCTTGATCATTATTTCAATAGTCACTCAAATATTATGCACATCACTTTCATGAGTGACTTCACCCATGTAAACTCTTTTCAAGGTATAATTAGAGATAGTCATCTCTCCCTCATCCTTTTCAATATTTGTCTGTAGAGTTTTCAACAAATTAAGAACTAGATGGATCTATTACCAATCGAGAGGTGGTCTTGGGCTTCATGGGGGGAGGAATCATAAGAATATTTTTGAAGGCATCAAAGTTTGGTAGTTCCACATATACCATATTATTTATGTTTTCTACTAATGGTGGCATCTATTAAAATTCCACATTATTGGTAATAACCACATGTGTATCTACACTAGTTGATGAAATAGGTGGTGTAAGTTGCATTTGAGGAGTAGAATGTGGTGCGAGTGAGATGTGTGTAGATGGGATAACAAGAGAAACTGGTCCTAGTGAAGAGGAACAAGGTACCACTCATGTACTTGTTGAATGCTCCATACCTTAAATGGAAGAAATATATTTTTGTGTAAATTTATAAAATTAGAATTGTTAATTAATATACATATTTATTATTCTAATATCTATCTAGCTTTTTATGTATTAGCATTAAATACATTTATATTATTTTATCAAAAAAGGGTAAAACATATTAGTGAACCTATACATTTTCAAGTATTTCTTTCTAGTTTTTATCCTCAAATTTTATATTAATTTTTGATTTATATACACATAAAAATTGATGTCTTATTTTCTTTTCAATTTTTATTTAAATTTAATTTTTCTTTATAGTTACTTTATTTTATTTCTTATAATTTTTTTTTTTTTTTTGAAACTCATGGTAGATGTCATTTTGCACAAATTAGTCTTTATATTTAAATGAGTTATGGTGTGATGGGTACTTATCCAATACTCAAACTATTAGACAATACTCTATGTTTATTTTAATTTCCACTTCACTCATGCTATATCATAAATGCTTAAAGACTTATTGTTTATCCTTATGACGTCTTCAATCCTTTGTTCTTTTATAGCACCAATAATAAGTTGCCCCTAGGAAGTTACTCTCAACGGACCCTAGAGATGGATAGTATAACTACATGATCATTGAATGCTCCTTAGTTAGTGCCTTTTGGGCCTTTTTTTCTCTTTTATGATCAGGATCACTATATTTAAGAGCCTAAAAATTAAACACACCTTGAATAATTATACCTCTTATCCCCTTTCCAATTTCAAAGTTTAATTTTTAGATTAAAATCATGATAACAATGACTAAATGTTATTTACATATTTTAAAGTTCAACATTGCATTATATCTTAATATTTTAATTGTTATTTTGATTCACTATATATGCACATTAATTAAATTTTACTATTATAAAAACACTAAAATCTAGAATGTACAACATTAATCCTTCTCAATTCATATTTTAAAATATCTAATTTCAGATATTACTATAAAAAAATATACAAATAACCTCAAAGGCCATGCATTATCCCAACTTACTATCATTTAGTTGTTAGATTACATACTATTACACATTAATCAAATCAACCTATTTTTAAAAATATAATATCATTCACAAGAAGCGGTCATGAGCCAATTCCAAAGCATCTCTAATCAAGTTAAATATATGATTATGAAGTCTCAAATTTATTTTTCTAGTTGCATAAGCATATTCAAGGAACACAATCAAAAAATCACTCTAAGTGAGAGAAGTAAATGGGCTTAATTTCCCTTTGTGGAGTATTAGACACATAATCAATCATTAATGGGGGTGATTGAGGTAAGCTAAACCCATTTCACACCTCTTTTTTTAGGTTTCAAGATTTCAAGGTGGCCCTCAAGGTTTCAAACATAAAAGAATGAAGAAATGAATTAGGCATGACATAATAAAAATCATAATATCCTAGCCTACTCAACAAACAAAGGTGCAGAAGGTGCCATAGTTATATTTTCATCACAATCAATGCATAAAAGTGCACTTCAATAGAATCAAATGGTTTGTGTTATTCCATCCACAATGGTCTTGACTAGGAATATTTTTAGATCTTGATTCTAATCTATCACTATCATGGGTATAATTTTTGTATCTTTTTACTATCAATTATTAGTCATAGTCAACTAGAATAAGTCTATAGTCAATAGACTTAACTGACCTGTTCTGAAGTCTAGAAAAATAGCCATGTCTAGTAGTCGTTTCACATTATGTTCTTGATCTTGAGCATGCACAGTCACATTTTTGTTGGTTTCCACTTTTAAATTTATGAAATAGTAAAAAATATATTGATTTGAGCTAAGTACATTTATTACTAGTAATTTATAAAAATATTAGTTTTCCATATTTGTAAATTTTTGAAATTAAAATTGTTAATTAATATTCACATTTATCATTTTGATATCTATCTAGTTTTACACCTATTATCTTTGAATACATTTGTATTGTTTTATCAAAAATAGGGTAAAACATATTGGTTAACCTGTACATTTTCAAGTATTTATTTTCTAATTTTTGTCCTAGGTTTCAAATATATATATATATATATATATATATATATTGCTTTCTGATTTTATTTTCAATTTTATTTTTCTTTACTTTCTTGGCTTTCCTAGAAACTATGCTATAGAATTTTTAAAAATCATAGGATATGTTGTTTTGGGAAAATTAGTCTTTAGTTTTATGAGTTGTGGTGTGATTGATACTTTTCCAATACTCAAAATATTAGTAAACATTATATGTAGATTTTAGTTTCCACATCCCTCATCATATATTAGAAATGCCTAGGGTCTTTTTTAGCCATATGAAGCCTTCAATCATTTTTTATTAGAGTGAAATGATAAGTAGTTATCACCATTAAGTTACTTTCAATTTACTCTAAACACGGGATAGTACAGCTATAGGATGGTTAAATCCTCCTTTGTTAGTGCCTTTTGGGCCATGTTCACCATTGTATGATTGAGATCACTATATCTAAGAACCTAAAATCAAACACACCTTGAATAGTTATACCTCTCATCCCATTTTCAATTTTGAATTTTAATTTTCAAAATAAAATCGTGAAAATTTAGAGCTCTACTATATTACAAATATTGGCTATTGATATGAACATCATTAAAAAAATAGAAAAAAATATAAATGGATTTGATAATAATCCTCATCAAACACTTGGATTCATCACATTGGATTTATTAGCAGGTCCTAAAATAGTGCCTCTTATATTTTAAGTCATGCCCAACCAATTGATCCATGCCATGAAATTTGTACCTTCGATAGTTACAATCTCTAGAGTGGATGAATCCATCAAGCAAGGTTAGAAAAATAAAATACTTACACAACTATCATTCCAAGAAATATAGTTAATGTAATCACATCAGAAGCACATAATACAACACAATTATAAAATAAAAATACATCATAACATTCACTAACACACTATGGTAGAGTTGGATTTACATATATAGATACAAACAGTGATCAGTTTGGAATTTAAAAATAAAATAACCAAGAAGATGATTATGATCATGATTATGAATATGTAAAATATTGGTATGACATTTTTGATAGCATAGGAACTACACAATGGCAACATGTCTTAATTTAAGGTGTAACATAGAACTCAAATCATGATTATATATGGTATGCAATAACTCCATTGGAATGAAATGTGGACCAAGTTATCGATTAATTTGTAATTTTTTCCACTTTACATAACTTCTTCATCTAATCATACTAATTATTCATGTATTATTCTATCCATTTTTTTCATTTTATTTGGCACTTTCCTTTTGATTACTTATCTTGGTCTGAACATACATGACACTTATCACCATAGTGACTATATGAATATTTTTTGTGGCATGCTACTTGATCATTCACAAAAATAAATTATGTACACATATTGTGGCTTAGATTTGAGCTTACATGATTATATACTATTACTAATGCATACTACATGAGAACATATTGATATTTACCCACTAGGGGCATGCAAATTCTAATCTCCACATAAAATATTAAGCTACATTTTTACATGCATCCCTTATCATTATTTGTTTCTACATATCTATATCCATTATGTGTGGCCCTAAGTTGGCCTTATTATGTGGAATTGTGTGACATTGTGTGTTGTGATTTTTTTTATTATTAAGTTTGATTAGTGTTGGCATGATACATATCATGAACTTTTACTACATAATCTAAATTCAAATGAAGTCACTTTACTGATTGACTCATTTCTATGTCTATCTATGCATGACACTTGTATGCCTCACATTAAATATATTACATATATGATTAAAAAATAATTACATCACATTTATAGGGTGACATACTCTCTGCATGATGACCTAATTATAAATGATTATATCCTTATCACATGATACAATTATATTTTATTTTGAGAAGAATGTCTTATAGGCTCATCCCTTATCTCAAAAGGTTGGGAATCATAGTGAGTTTATTTTAGAGATCTAAGACTTCATGAATAGATAAAAATAATATTTACATTAGAGTACAAGTTTTAAAAATTCAAAATATAGCTTTTCAAAGATTCAAATAAATTTAAAGATCACATTTTATAATTGAGTATAGGGTTCAAAGATTCAAAGTATCTCAAAAATAAAACACATGAAAAATATGTGCATATTGATATAGATTATGGGGCATATGGCATGCATAAGCACTCACCTTTGAAAGACTTAAAATACTAAATCATATAAACTTGAATGCATATACATTAGAAAGTGAAAAATAGTTACAAGATCAAAATTATAGGTTTCAAATGTAGTTACAATTGAACATATAGATGTATAAATTTATATGTCACTTAAAAAAAAATCATGGGGCATGATACTTTTTCATGCTCATTGTCAATGTCTAAAGTTACAAATACCAAAATTGAAAAGACATAATACTTATTCATGAATATTTTCAAATTTAATTATTTTTTCAAAAGTTCAAGGTTTCCATTTTAAATTTCAAAAGGCATGATACTTGTTCATTAACATTTAAAAGTTCTAAGATAATCCATATCTTTATACAATGGTATGATTTGATCTATTATGGATAATATGCATTATGGTCTAGTTATAGTTAATGACCCTAGAATTACTTCTAGTAAACCAAAAGTGTGGTTCCATATACTATTATGAGTGGTGTACATTTGATTCTAGTGACACTTAACCACATTGGTATCACTTCTATAAAATCCATCGTAGTTCCACCTTTTTGAAGTAGTACATTAGGTAATATTCCACCATTCATGAGAATTGGAATATACATATTTCCAACTCAAGGGATTGATAATTTATTTAAATTTAGAACTTTATCACTCTCAATTTTCCGTTGGTTTAATTTATCTATGTGATTAAATAAGGGGGTAAAATTATCCACCACTAGTTATAGGTTACAAGGAAAATTTGGTGTCACTTCCATATAAATTTCTTCTTTCCTTGTGTTTTTCAATTTTTCAATTTTTAAAGTTCAAATATTTTTAAAATTAATATATGGGAAAATGACTACTTCATGTGATTTTGTAGGATTTGATAAATTAGAGGTCCCTGCACAATTGGAGTATCCTCTCAAAGATAAAGTGTGTTGTAAACACTCTAGTTCAATTTTTTCTTCTTTACTATAACAATTTATTTACTAGAAGGGGGGAGGGGGTTGTAGAATGATAAATCTAGTTATAGATAGTTGACAATGATAATTATTGAAACATGTTAAACCATATGACTTGGATCCAAATACATGAATCTTATTTTCCATTTATTTAATCCAATTTATCTGTATGTGGGCTCGACCAATTGATTTCCATCATTACTGCACAAAACTTACCAAGTCAAATTCTCAAACTACTATATATTACTCTCAAATTATGTCTAGCTAAGGATAATCTCCCTAATCTTCTAGGATAAGTCCATGCTAGGTGGAGATAAATGATGTTGTAGGCTTGTCCACCTAGATCAGTCATGTCCCAAGCCATATAATGACTAGTTTATAAATTTTAAATTATTATTTTGGGTCTTCCTGGTCATTTCATAAGGTTAGCTAAAGGAAATTATAAAAAATATTTTATATAAATACACCTCAAAGGCCATTCATTATCTCCACTTTATTTCACTTGGTCTCAAGTTTACACATTATTAAACATTGATAAAATTTGTCTGATTATTTCAAAAAATAAGATCATTTACAAGGAGAAAATAGGAGCCAATTTTGAAGCATATAAAAGCAAGTTAAGAGATATCATTATCTATTATAAAATCCATTTTTATTTGTGTATACATAGTCAAAGAACACAATTACAAAATCACTCTAAGTTGGAGAATTATGTGAGATTGATTTCTCTCCTTGGAGTATTGGATATGTAGGTATTGGTCAATCATATATGGGGTGATTGAGTTCAAGTCAACACATTACACCACTCTTTTTTTTAGGTTTAAATATTTCAAGGTGGCTCTTAGGGTTTAAAATATAAAATAATTAAAACTAAAAATTCTACATGATATAATTAGAATCAAAATGTCCTATCCTAGTTAGGATACATAGGCACAAAAGGTACCACTATCAAATGTTAATCACACTCATCATAAAAAAGTGTGTCATAAATGAACTTGAGTGGTAAACATTACTACCCCTTTATAGTAGTCATATCTAGAAATATTATTTTATCCTACTTCTGATATGTCACTATCATGGTTCTACTTTTGCTATCAATTATAACTCACATTCAACTAGGACAAGTTTGAAGCCAATGGACTCAAGCAGCCTACCTTGTAGTACATAAATAATGGTCATGTCCATGCATAGTTACATATTCTATTCCTAACCTTGAGCTTGCATAATAACATATTTTGTTTGTTTCCACATTTAGATATCTAAAATAATCAACATAAATCTTGAGTTTAGCTACGTACATTTATTCTTAGTATATTCTAGAAATAACAATTTTGCATATTTTTTAATTTATAGAAGATTAATTGTTAATTATTCTACATATTTAGAATTTTGATATATATCTATTTTTATACCTATTAGCATCAAACACAATTTATTTTTTTAATAAAAAATATGGTTAAACAATAGTAAGGAAAGATCAATAATTATCTCTTTTGGTTGGACATTAACTTTTGGTTCTTTCTTTGTTTATGCATTAATGGTCATAATTGGTTCAATATCATTTTATTTAATTGATTACCCAACCACATATGTAATAATTTTATATAGTGGGATATGATGTGATGGAGGCACTATATAGTAATGCATAAAATCATATTCTAAAACACCCTCGTTATTACACCTATCATTTTCCAATATTTTAAGGTATCTTTATTTGTAGGGAACGTATACAAATAATCATCATGCATGAAATTCACATGCCTAAGTAATGTAGATTGTGTGTCTTCCATATCATGTATCCAAGGTCGACCTAAAATTAAATTGTAATTTGTAGATGATTAGGCTTGACCTGAAATAGAGTATAAAAATTATTGGGTCCTACAATCACATCCAATGATATTTATCCAAGTACCTTTCATGAAATGATATCAAATATTGACAAGCTTTGATTTAATTTTTGAATAATATCCATATTAACACCTATTTTGTTTTTAGGAAAGTTAAGTTGCAAATATTAATTCTTGATCCATTATTTATAAACACAGATTTGACTCTTATAATTTTAAATTATATGTGAATTAATAATAAAATATTATTATCTATTATGCTTTTGGTTGGTAGGTCTTATTTTTCAAAGGAAATTACTTATTCTGTATCATTTTGTGCATTCATAATATAATAGAAGTATGCAAGTTTTTAATCATTTGGAAGAGTTACCTCATGTAATGCCTCATGTAAAATGTCCTTTTAAATAATTGATTTCTTTAGTAATTCAAGGATATAAATACTAGCATGGGTGGTTTTTTAATCTATCATTGATATCATACCCTTTGGTTTGAGTGTATGGCCTCATGGGAGGTGGAGTAGAATGAGAAGGAACATGTTGACTACCTTATTTTAACCATGCATGGTAGGGCACCCTACCTCTTCTAGTTTTGACAACATGGATTACATAATCTAATATTAGCCTTGGAAAATTAATTAGGGAGGGATGGTAGCTGGTAAAACCTTGATAAATATTAGGAGGAACAAAATAATTAATGCATGCACTTTGTCACCTAGTTATATCAATATGTAGATACAATTTAATATTAAAATAATATGAATTAAGGAAGGCTAAATATTTTTCATTATTAATTATAGCCTCATTAGTTAACAATGATTTGATCCATGTAATTTCAAATTTGGTAGATATTATTCATAGTAAAATAAAACATGTAATGATTAAAATAACATATTGTGTTAGAAAATCAAATCTATGATTATCTATTATAACCATGTGTGGTTTTTTATTGAGGGAAAATAATAAATTAAGTCTGAAAATCAAATGTACTTATAGAAATCTAAAACCTAGAAATAATTATGGAACACTAAGATAAAACCTATGGTTATACATGATTAGAAAATAAATATGTTTACCATTACCTTTTACCTTATTTTAGATTTAGTTATGTAAAAATGTATAAAATTTTTGAGCTATTTAATATTGTAAATGTATAACAATAAAACACTAATATGAATGTAAAAGGAAGAATTTAATTTGAACAATTGAACTTGTTATAAATAGCACATACCTAAGATATTTAGATTCTTAAATTATTTATATTATGTACATATCTGATATGTGTTTCTACTTATTTGAGTTTTTCCTTAAGGTCTTATTTTCATCCATCAATTGGTTGAATTGATCATACCATTGAATTTGTATGATAATAATTCTTCTTGATTTGGCCCATCTATCTAGATAGGAATAGATGAAAAAGTATTTTCAACACTTATAGCTGCATGTGTTACCTTTCTTATGGGTTGTGTTGTAAGAGCTTAAATATATCCACTATTTACCTCTACTAACCTAACCAATGTATCCAAAGCCTAGGGCATCCAAAGCTTCTAGTGAGGCTAAGGCATCCATGGATATGGTGTCCAGTCTTGTGTGCCCCATATTGGTGGTCCTCATGCCTTTTGAGGTGATTTTATATCCTATGGCATCATCCATGGGCTAGAAGGTGATTTAGGAGCAAAATGGTTCTGATTTTTATTGTGGTAAAATGGGTTTCCCTACCTGTTTATGAAGTTGATGTATTTTATTAGTTGGGTTACTTGTTTTAATTATTTTTTAAGATAGATAAAAGGGCACAATTCTTGGTATCATGGTCATTTGTATCACATATTCCACACATATCATTTCTATACAAAGGGAAATCTTAGAGGGAATGTTTCAATCTACATTCTCATTTTTCTCCAATTCCTTGATTGATGCCCTAATGGTTTCAATGTCCCTTAGATATTCCATCAATATTTGATATTATTTTTTCCTTAGAAGGATAGGGATTTCATGTTTTTCCAATTGATCTTCCATACCAATAGACTATTCTTTCAATTCATGTTTTATTTTCATAACTTCCTATGGAAACTATTGTAATGATAATAAATATTCCCATGCTATGGTATGTCCTTGGTACTTTAGAAGTTTGTACACTATAAAATGAATCAGAGAATAATGGGACAAGGATTTTTCCTTTCCCTTATGATATTTCAACTGTCCTTTTTAGCATGTTGAATATAAAATTAGGTACATTTACACTTCTTAAATTATTAAGGCGATTGGGGAATTTTAAGTGGATTACATATATCATTGATTTCCTACCTTCATGGGTTAGATATTTGATGACATAAATGCAAACTTCTACCTAAGGCAAAGGTAATAAAGAGCATATTGTACCTCGATTAGAGGCCTCTAATTATTCTCCTTCTATAAAAAATATGTACTTGGCTATAGTATCACTGTATTTTATTTATCTTAGTTACCCTGTGCATGGTAAACTAGTTACCTCATCTATAAATTCTTTTGTATGTTTGAGTCATAAACATTTGATAATAGTTACATCATTCACAAGGTCTCTAAAAATTCATGTGTAATTTCATCATCAATATCGATCAGTTTATCAAAATATTCCATCCACCCTACATTTTTTAAGATATTAACAATATATATTCTTCTTTTCAATGGTTTGATGTATTTAGGTTCTTGTTTAAGAATGTCTTCTCCCATTTTCACTTGAATTTGTTTTCATAGAAAAGAGGTGATTTCTAGATAGTAGAGCAGAGTAGAGGGTTTGGAATGTTTATTTTTCATGGCTAACTATGATGATTATTGGTACATATCCTTTCATCATTGCCATATTTTGTTCAATTTTATCACCTCATGCCATAAACAATCATTTACACCCAAATTTCAGGCTCACTTATCCATAGCATTTATTTGAATCATGTATCCTTTTGAGGAACTCCCCCAACTACCATGTTACTTGCCCTGAAGTGATGGATTAATTATGATTAAGTGTGTGGGAGGTCATATTATGATTCTATAGGACTAGATTTATGGCTAAGGAGTTTAATTTTATAAAATTTCCTGAGAAGGAAATATGTTACCACAGGTTAAACTCATAGCATAGGAAATAGTAATTGAATGTACATAATTACATAGTTGTAAATGTTTTAATGCAAAAACATGATCTTTTAAAAAATGAATGACATCATTACCTCTTACAAACTGATTTACTAATAATTTTAGTTTTTTATTTTGTGGGTGACTTCATCATTCTCTATAGTCTATTAAGTATCCATATAATCTACAATGAAGGATGTTTCATTTGATTGAAATAAAAACTAAAAGTGTTGATTTGAATGAATTTGTCATGTTTAATTCTAAGTAGACATGGTTAGTTGAATTCCACTTCATGTAGCAAAATTTAATAGCTTCTTGGAACAAACCTTACTCCTTTCTATATCAAGCTTTATACATTCCTATAGCATGGTTAATTCATTCATGTAACAAGTCTAATTCCTTTCTAAAACATGTGGCTTGCAATTATTCCTGAGAAAGTATTGGATGTAGTTGAATGTTTAGAGAGTAAAATTGATGTTGATGTTAGTCAACTATACTAGTGATGTTTCTACTTTACATTATTCCATTAAGGACTAGTGGGGCTTCTAATTCAAGCATATGTGTTTATTTTGGCAAGAAGGGGTTGGTTATATAAGTGTAAGGTGTTATTAGTGAGATTACAACACTCTTTTAGAGAACCTATTGCACTTTCTAATAACCTATGTAAAATAAATGTTAAATTTATTCACACATCATAGTTGATAGTAAATGTATCTTCCTTCCAGTAGCATATGCCATCATTCTATACAATTTATCATCCAAATCACAACATCCACCATTCAAATCATAGCAACTAGGACTTAACCCATTAAAATTACTGATTAACC
>JARHVA010008179.1:427500-460000 GCA_037957365.1 Torreya grandis | reverse complement strand
TGGAGTGGGATCTTTTAGAAATTATTATAGAAGTTCAACAAATATTTAATCTTGTTCACCTGGTTTAGTGGGTTCGTCAAGATTTGCAATTCTGTTTTTTATTTTTTTCAGAAAGAAGGGATTTATATTCTCTTTTAGAGAGGAGTTTGGGTGAGGATGGAGGTAACTAAAGACTAGATTGATATGCCTAGGGTGGATAGATAGGCACTCTTTACAGAAGTGAAAATATGTCCTTCTCAAGGGTATGAGGATCCTACTCTTTCTAGTTCTTGGATTGTATTATTAATTCAACCATGAGCTCCTCTACTAATATCTTATAAATTTTTGGGTGTCAACTGTAAAAATAGATACTAATGTTATTTCATGACTTGTAGTTACTATAGGTTATAACTTTTTCCTTATAAAAAAGCTCAACCGTCTAGGCAAGAATCTACCCAAATGATCTCACTCTTAGTACATACAAATTAACCAATCTTACTTTATGATTGTGCCTACTTTATCCTACAGAAGGTTAGTCTTAATGAAATTTTCTTGTTTTGTTTAATCTAGTTTACTAAAATTACAATTATTAATCTCAAATGTAGAAAAAATACTCTATGAAAGAAAAAATGTTATGTTAGGAAAGCATGAAACTTTAAGCTAGGAAGATAAGAAATTTACATTAAGAAAGAAAGAAATTTTAAGTTATGAAAGTAGAAAAGTTTAAACAAAGAAAAACAAGAAATCTAACCCAAACTTCTTGACATCTTAATTTTTGAGACTTTTCCCTAGAAACTATGTCAAAATGATAAGAATAATTAAACTACCAATTAAACCTAATGTAATTTAGCTAACACTTGTGTACAACCTTACTGAATAGTGATGAGTCAAGACAACCACTTAGTTTATCAATTCTGCTACTTTCCTTAATTGTCAACCTAAGGATTGTATTTTAAAAAGATTTCAACAATGTACTAATTATTTTTGAATTTGATAATCTATAAGTTGCATATAGGGAAACACGCTTGCATAAAGTAAATTTATTAAAAGTAAAATGCAAAAATTTAAATCATAGTTTACTATAATTGAATTGTAGAAAGGAATTGATTTTTCAATTTATGTTTTGGAAGCTACCTGATATAGAATAAAAAATACACACAAAAATACCATTTTTTTAATTGAATTGAACTTATGAATACACACACACATAGAGATTTTATAGTAAAACTGTAAATAATCACATAACAAAAATAACAAATAATTAATGGATCGAGATCTTCACTACAACTCCTTATAAGGGGGCCCTCCTTAGTCATACTTGAGTTCCAATCAATCCCTTAGATAAGACTAGTCTACTTCAAAACACTTCTTCTTACCTAAATGAACCTGTAGTAATGTGAGTATTGATACAACAAATATTACAAAAACTTAGACTCGATACTCAATACTTCAATACTAGATTCTGATTCTCCTTCTCACTATCCTCTATGCCCCACCATCTTCTCTTTAATATAAAAAGAAAACTATTTATTATTGCAATGTAGTTACCATATAATTTGTATTTACCCTATATATTTGAATAGAAGCTATGAAAGTAACCAACCGATGTTAATCACAACTCTACAACTGCCTACTATTTATACTAGAGAACATGACACAAAATAGTTTGTTGCATGGTAGCAATTGTTGGGAAGCACATTCCATTACAAACAAGGCCGTGGATAGTACATTTAGACATAGATATTCCTTCCTCAAGGGTATTGGATCTATCCTCCATGATTTACGAACCGTTTCAGCTAAGCATAACGCAACAACAAAGGATATAGTTTAACGACTATAGTTATGATACATACTGGAACAACTATCATATAGTTGCTATGGGTTAGTTACTACGGGTTCCATTAGTTGGGTTTTCAATTACTACGTGTTCTCTCAGTTTTATTTCTTTGCGCTAGGGAATTTACAGTAGTTGTGTTCTATAGTTTCTACGAGTTATATTATTTATGTATCTTATTTCTACAGGTTGCAATAGTCGAGTTCTATAGTTACTTTGGGTTTCAACATTCATCTTCCATAATTTTTATGGGTTACAACAATTGACTTGTATAGTTTATACGGGTTGCATTTGATGTTCCCTGTGGTCACTACAGATTAGAGTAGCAGTCTACCCAGTTACTACGGATTAGTCTACTCAGTTTCTATGGGTTAGCTATTGATCCCTATTATTTCATGATTCATCATTAAGATCTGCATGCATTGAATTAGTAGCAAAGCCAAAATAATAATGAAAATACATGATGCAAAATTATTCCTATAATAATAGTTTTAAAAATAAAGCATCAAATATATGGACATTATATTCATTTAGTACTAGTTTGATAGAGATTACAAAAGACATCTTTTACATATTTGAGATTTGAAAAAGGGAGTCAATAGAAAAGGATCTAGGAGGTTATTCAAGGCTATTTCCTTGACTCGTCATGGCCCATGGTGTGAAACATTGCCCTTGTTCCCCTTCTACTTCTCCTCTTTGATATTCCCCCTCTCCTCAACATCCATCCCTTTCCTTTCTCCCCCTCCCTCTGATTATATGACTACCCCTATGGATCCTCTTCAGCGCCTCCCTCTCATAGAATGCATACTCCTATGGATCTCCTACTCGGTCCTCTTTGTCACTCTCTGTTCCCCTTCTGATTTTTTCCTTGCCACCCACCCCACTCTTTACCTTTTCCCACGTCTTCCCCTTTTGTTACCCATTCCCTCTCCCTTGTACAATTTTCATCTCACACTCAAGCTCTTAGAGAACTTTAGTTTTAAATGGCCTCTGCCTCTAATTTGGAAACACTGCCTGTCTCTTAATTTTCGAGACTTTTCCCTAGAAACTGTGTCAAAATAATAAGAATAATTAAACTGCCAATTAAACCTAATGTAATTTAGCTAACACTTGTGTACAACCTTACTGAATAGTGATGAGACAAGGTAACCACTTAGTTTATCAATTCCGCTACTTTCCTTAATTGTCAACCTAAGGATTGTATTTTAAAAAGATTTCAACAATGTACTAATTATTTTGGAATTTGAGAATCTATAAGTTGCATATAGGGAAACACGCTTGCATAAAGTAAATTTATTGAAAGTAAAATGCGAAAATTTAAATCACAGTTTGCTATAATTGAATTGTAGAAAGGAATTGATTTGTCAATTTATGTATTGGAAGCTTCCTAATATAGAATAAGGAATACACAAAAAAATACCATTTTTTTTATTGAATTAAACTTATGAATGCACGCGCACGCACGCGCGCGTGCACGGACACACACACACACACATTTTATAGTAAAACTGTAAATAATCACATAACAAAAATAACAAATAATTAATGGATCAAGATCTTCACTACAACTCCTTATAAGGGGGCCCTCCTTAGTCATACTTGAGTTCCAATCAATCCCTTAGATAAGACTAGTCACCTACTGAGGCGAAAAGAGTATTAAAAGACTAAATTGATGAGAGAAACTCCTTCAAAGTCTTCCTAGGTCTCCCTATTATTATCAATTCTCGAGGCTTCCATTTAGTTGATGCCACAATTAACAAGGAAATCTGCAATGACTTTAACTTCCCTTTAGCAATGTGTACAATCCCATTCCATAAAGAGGTCAATACAAGTCTAGGCTCTACCAAGTATATTGGTCAACTTCCAATAATTGAAAGATTTCTTCCACAAAAAATTATAATAATCCGATAGTTCCTTGCGATCTTGATTCTTTCAATTGCACACTGAACAATCATCTCAACCTGCTACCAAGGTTTAAACTTTAGCTTCATTACTGGTCCCATCAACAAGTTTCAAGGATGTCACCCTAATAAGCGAGACAATGTAATTTCTTATACAATAGCTAGTGCATGAGGCTCCAAGATTACCCCTAGAAACACCATCAAAATTCAATTTAAACCATTCCAATAATGGTGATAGAATCCATGTCAAATTATATTTTTCTTTTTCTTTACTAACGATACTATTGACCTATTAACAAAATACTTTTAATATTATCTTTATTTGAATATAATTATTTAATATAGATTAATATGAAGTTCAAAATAAATAATGATTATTTATTTATTTATTTAATAAATTCTAATATTAATATAAATATATATTAATGTTATGTTTTTGTTTTTAATTCCTAATGCAAATTTTAATACATAAATACTGTGTATTAAAATATATAATTTATTTTGTTATTATGCTGAAAGCGTTTCTATTGGGGTGGCCACCCTTAAAATTCATCTCACATGAGACAAAAACTCATTAAACATGCACGGACGGTGAGAGGAGGTTGCCGTTGGCAAAGCCAAGTTGGGTGGTTAGCTGGAAGATCCGTTTGAAGCAAATACTAAGAAAAATATCGACGAAGCCAGCTCCAAAATGGAATCAAACACTGCCGAATTAAACCCAATCAAATCAAAAAAATGCAAAAACATTTCTTACTGCAACATTCGCTGTGGTTGGAATAGGACTCATCGATAGAGACATACGATTTAGAAACACTGCAGGTCCATCTAAGCATCAGGTTGTGGCTCTTCGAATTGGATGAGACAAGTCGCTCTTCCTTAGATGTAAAATGATGATGGCAGATCTATGTACGGTAGTCTGCTCGATCGTTCACAAAATAATAAAATGAACCAAATGCAATGGTACTTATCATAGAAATGGTGTCTTATAAGCACTAAGAGGAGATCCGAGCAGGGTCTGGCGAGCAGATGTGTCGAGGCAAGCTGAACAGGGTTGAGTGGATTCAGATTTGAATAGATCTCGTTGAGGCCGTGGAAGAGACCGTTGAGATGCCATCGGATTGGATCGCCAAGCCGATGTATACAGGAGTCTGAGTTGCCTCTAATGCAACCTTCATGTTGATTTTACAGCATGGTAAAGCTAGATACAAATGCTCATAGGAGTAAGGCTTTGTCCAAATTGATTTACTGTGAAAACCAGATATATTTTTAAAGGCAGCTGGAATATCTTTTTATGAAGACAAGTAAATCGTTTCACTAAACCTGGCTAAAATGAAGTTTATAATATGGTACGTCCTTCTTGTGCACGTCAAGGAGCAATAAAATCTACTCGGTAAAAATTCACATTAAGATGCCTATTTTAGTTTAAAATTTCGATGCACATTTCCCCTCTCCATGAAATGGGGACACCTCAAATGCACCATTTGAAAGGACATTTGATGATTAAATCACACACGAAAATGGCAGACAAATATTGACATATTGACAGAAGTTTCAGCATAGTTCTTTCTTGATAAAAGTTTGTACCCATCTGCAATTCTACTTGGATTTGGGATTTGTAATGAAAATTTGTTGCTTGCAGTGATGCATAACATGAAAAGGAAGAGACTCTTACCAAGGTCCTATTTATCTTGCCTAAAAATGAGTGACATAGACATTCCTAAGTGTTTCATTATGCTGTTCAAAGGAAAAAACCTCTACAATGACAGAGATTTTTCTGTTCCGTGGTGCAGCTAGATGCTCCCAGTCCTAAAATGTAGACAGTTTCTCTGCAAGCGATTCACCAATGGTCATGGAATCGTAATACGATCGTTCAAACATATTGAAAGAATGTACTTTTGGATTCCTGTTACCAAACATCATACCATAGCATGCATCATTTTATTCTATTCTTGCAGATTCCAAATTGAGAAACAAAATAGTGGGGAATGACATAAGCAGATAAGCACAGTACCTGGCAAGGATTCCACTGAATCGAAAATCCCTTGACATGGTTGAATAATTTTTCTTTCCTCTCGCAAATTTCAGTAGACACGGCTACAAAACAAATCGTTAATTTCAAATGTATATGGCACAAGAACTGCTCTCCATGGGCCGCGTGTTGAAGAGTCAAGACCCAACCATGCAGTTAACACACGCGTTCGAGCTTTCAGATGCAGTTTGTTAAATTGACAACCTAAATTCCATTGGAGAATGTGGCTTAAAAGAACTGACACGGATAATTTGGAAATCTCTTTTTATTTCAGGTCGAAGTACTCGTAATTAAATAAATTCATAATGAATTGACAAATTGTTTCTTTTACAAAAATTAATTATCATTGAATGTGGGCAAGGTTTCAATATGGGGTCATCATCCTATGTGGATGTCTTGGTGTGGTTTTTGATATAAGAAGTTTGTGGAGGTTAGTTTGAATTGTTAAATTGTTTTTTTTACAAAAATTAATTATCGTTGAATGTGTGTAAGGTTTTAATATGGGGGTCATCATCCCTATCTAGATGTCTTGGTGTGGTTTTTGATATAATAAGTTTGTCGAGGTTAGTTTGGATATTTTTAAATGTTTCAATGTTTAGAATGGGTGTTGAATGGGATATTTTATAAATGTGTATAAGGGATTTGGGAATAATAGATATTTTATTAATCAAATTGAATCAAGTCACATGAATTTTGTTGAGCATATAATTGATCCAATTTTACCTGCAAATTAATATAAATCTATCTTTTATCAAAATATTGTTACACATTTTATTGTTGTACGTAGTGACAAGTTCCTAACAAACTTGTGATTTATCACATACCAAAATCTCACTAATATTTCATTTAATAAAAATTTAATTTATGTACTATCAATTCATTTAATGAAATTTGTGATATTCTTATTATCCGTAATGTTTGGTATGTTTAATTTATCTTTTGGTTAGAAAGGTTTTGTAAAAAATTAAATCTAAAGGACTTATTAAAAGATCTAATTGGTTTAAAATTAGGAAATGACTCAATAATGCTAATAATAATAATGTTCACAATTTAAATAGACAACATAGTACTCTATTCAGAGAAGGACACAACTGGTAGATGAACAAAGAAGGATATGTTTAAAGAGACTTTTGTTTCCCAGGAGTATGAACTTGTAAATGTGCAATGAAATATACAAGTGGCACAAAATCAACTCATGCACTTACGAAAGTTTCTATTTTATGATTTATTTTTTGTCAATTAAAGCAAAAGTCAAGTATCAATGCACATGAACAAATCTAAGATGTAAATGATAATTATAGACAAATTGTGCCTAAGAACATGGGATATTGGAAAAGGGTTTCTATCTTAGACCTACCAATATATCATTATTTAGTACAATGCAGGTCATATGGAAAGATTTATATGTGATTTGACAGTAGTTTTTTGGTATTAAATCATGTTGTAAGTCATATAGATCAGACTGTGTAGGTAATGCAAGCTTACATGTTTTGGACATTGGATGAAATAATACCTCACAATGGAAAACATTAAATTCAATTAGTCCAGATGCAATATTGTTTGCTACCTATGTAACTTTAAAACAATGTCTCACTCATGAAATTTTGGTGTGGAGAAATGTGCAATCTTTATTGCATTAAGATGACCCCCAAAATCAATAGGATTAATGATGTGGTGATGGTCTTCCTTACGGGAGTATTGACAAAGATGCATCTACGCTTTATTTTGATTGAAGTTGTAAACACTCTAACCATTTGTGATCATTTTTCCTAGCCATCCACTGATGTGATCAAACACGATATGATATGGTTGATGAAAAATAATTTCCATATTATATGTAGACATGATCTATGCCAAAAATCATTAGCACCTCAATTATAAACCTTAGTAAAAAATGTGTCATCTATATTTTATGGTAGATTGTATTTGTGTAGCTATAGGATTTACGTGACTTGTATCCATCACAAAGGGGTACACCGCTTCAAGGTGGTGGGTTCTTTGAATAGATGTTTTCTATCATGAAGGGTCGATGAAGATAATATGATGTTGATTTCATTGCAAGAAGGCTCCACGTCTAATGTGCAACTCCAACCAGTATTGTAATGCCAATGATATGGATACAAGACATTGAAATTTCAAAGTCTATATTGTAACTATGTTCATCTATATTGCCAATATATTGACATAGATAAATTACAGCAAGGCCATACTCTACAAGGCCCATATCATACACATGCCCCGACTTCAAGGCAATTTTTGGATTTACATACCCTACACCCATTACATAGGGGTTTGTAGCTTATAGGATGGTGGCCTATTTTATTGACTATTTTATATTTGATTATGGCAAGAATCGATGTCTGATGTGTGGATTAATTCAATAATGAAATGATATTGATGTGGGGAAAATACATTGAGGTTATGTAGTTTATCTTGTTTCTTTCATTGTAATTGAATTAAGTGCTATTGAGATAAAAGGTAGTCAATTGGTGATCTTTCCATACACTTAAAAGGGGAATACAATCCACAAATGAAAATAAAACACTTACCAAAGGAAATCACCAAAATTAAATAGACATGGTTTTGAGAGGGGTGGTTGGGCAAGAAGGGCGTTTTGGATATGTCATTGAGATTGAATGATGCCACCCTAGATATTCTCCAAATATCTGACTTACAATTGAAAATAATAGGTGAAGTGGTAATAGTTTGTGGGAAAATAATGGGTGACGAGTGCTATAAACTTTGACCAAGTCCATTCCATCCATTATAGTGAGGAAAAGATGGAAAGCTTTGTTTTACAATTTTGATGCAAATTAGATGCCAACAAACTACACTGTAAATTGATTCACCCAAATGGTGAAGTAAATATAAAAACTTTTATCGATGTGGTGCATTTTGAATACCCCAAATAAACCTAAAGAAATCTTTCAAGAGTTAAATGGCATAATGGAAGCCAACACAATGAAAGTGAGGAATGTAGGTTCTAGTGTTAGGTGGATGCCTTCCACCTAAGATGATTAAAATGGTGATAACCCTAGAGGATCGATGTTGAATACACAAGGACAATTTGAAGGCACATTCACCACAAAGATATATATATCTCCATGGTGAATGTGCCTTCAAATTGTCCTTGTGTGTTCCACCTCCCTCCTCTGGGGTTATCAACATTTTGATCATCTTAGGTGGAAGGCATCGTGAAACACCATGGATATATATATATATATATATATATATATATATATATATATATATATATATATATATATATATATATATATATATATATATATATATATATATATATATATATGTGTGTGTGTGTGTGTGTGTGTGTGTGTGTGTGTGTATATACACATGTGTATATATATATATATATATATATATATATATATATATATATATATATGTATGTATATGTGTGTGTGTGTGTATGTATACATACACACACACACACACACACACACACACACACACACACACACACACACACACACACACACACACACACACACATATATATATATATGTATGTATATGTATATGTATATGTACATGTACATGTACATGTACATGTACATGTACATGTACATATACATATACATATACATATACATATACATATACATATACATATACATATACATATACATATATGTGTGTGTGTGTGTGTGTGTGTGTGTGTGTGTGTGTGTGTGTGTGTGTGTGTGTGTGTGTGTGTGTGTGTGTGTACACACACACACATATATATACATAGACATATACATATATACATACATACATATACATACACACACACACACACACACACACACAGACACACATGATTTTTTTTTTTGAAAGCATCACATATAGCTATGTTTATTTATGTTTTTTTTGGGTCTCATATATAATGGATTATTTACAAGGAGACATGTGTTATACTTATATACTTGCACCATGTATAAGTATTCTATCTCAAATACTTAGCCAACACTACACATATTATTTATTTTCAATCCATTTTTCATTAGGAAATTACCATATTTTTTGTAGACTTTTTTGTAAGAATGAAACTACATGTTATTAATCAAGAACTAGGTGTTATTCATCTCATCAAGTCAAATTTGAAAAATTAGAATAATATCCATTATGAATAAAAATAGAATTATCAACCCAATTACTGTTGATGTAGACTTTTATCCTATAGATATTATGTACACGGTTCATTATACTTGTTTAGGGTCTTAGAGGCCATTTGGGTCATTTTGGGAGATTAGTCCCACATTAATTGGAATGTGGGGTTTCACTCTCTCTCACACCTATATATGTACCTCTCTTCCTTTTTATTTATCATTCAAAGTTAATGAGGAATATCATTTATGCTCTGAGCATTTTGATAATCTCTCTAACCTACTTTCGTGTGAGCATTACATTTGATCTTGTTGAAAGGTCTTAGAGAAATCTAACATGGTATTAGAGCATTACTAAATAGTCATTTGATTTTCCTCAAATCCTTTGTGAGATTCCTTGCATGGTTGCATTGGATCTATGGATCTTATTTCCAAGTTGTTTATTTTGCAAGAATTATTGGTTTGTTGGTGTCATTTTGGAATATGGTTCATGTGTCTTGGCATATAAGGTCAATATTATATAAAATGGTTTCATATGACTTACTACCACCTATCATCTACAGGATTTTGGATGCAAATTGGAGTCCTCAAAGGTATTTATACAAATCTAGAAGTGGGAAGCATAGCATAGAATAGCTAGAGGGAACATTTTTTATGGAGGTTGAGGAGTACTCATGCTTCTTGAAGATTGAAAACACATTTCAAGGCATTGTAAGTGTTTTAAGTGGCCATTCTATCCATCACAACCTTTTCATTCTCTTTTTATTTATTCGTCTGATCTAGTTATCCACTCCCTTGTTAAAAGTTTACCTCTTCATTGATTCAGAAGCTCACAATTCCTCATATCATTCAATGCACCTATTCACTCACATGATCCTATAGAAATATAATTCACATAGAATCTTGGAGTTTTATGCATGACTTTGTGAAAAAATATGATCTTTAGTGACCAAGCTTGACTATAGATCACTCCCTCATATGACCATTTATCAATTCAAAATCCTCCTCCACTAATGGATCCTTCTTGAGGGTTATGTGGGGTTTGTTTGATTTTACTTAGTGCCTCATTCTAAACTTCTTATTGGTCATCATTTTTTTCATGGTTCAAATCAGCCTCCTAACTTGCTATCATTATCCTCTCCACCTTGGCTTTCCATTTGTCTCCATCTACATGACCTAAAAATTGCCCATGTAGGCTCCCCACCACCATGTTGCCAAACAACTGCTTTACTCACAGATGCTTCCATATGCTAGGGTTCTTTCTAAAAAAAAATTTGTTGGTCAAACAGGATCTATCAAACAAGTCAAATCTACCTTGTTGTGGTTTATAAGACTCAATTTTTATTACAACTTTTAAAATCAAATATTCATTTTATATTTACATGTTTGAAATGTAAACTAGCAAGTGGGAAACATATTGATTGAGAGGGAAGACTTTTGGAGTTAGGTGGTGAACATGTGAGGGAAGATAAGTATAGGGCACATGGAATTTTTTTTATTGTTTTTTAAAAACAATATATTTTTAAGGAACTTATTTCATTACTTGGGTATATACCTTGTATTTTCATCTGACAAAGATGAAGCGTGAGGCTCGGGTTAGTAGGAGGCTAATTCTCCCTCACAATCTAAACAACTACATTATACATTCTATGCCAATCCCAATGAGTGGATGAAAGACTACCTTACCTTCTAGTTGGTCATGTATTTAAATTTTTTAAGTACAAGTTCATTAAATAGGTCATTAATGATGAAAAATGTTATTAGCCATAACTTTTGCTCAGTAACTCAGATTTGAGTGCTACTTTTTGAAAAAGTACTTTATTTTTTATTTTAGTTCCATCGGTCCTATTTTTATTGTAAACATACTAAATTTATAAAGTGTCATATTTAGGGGGTTACCTATACTATGGGCCCTACTAATTTATACATTGTACTTCATACACCAATTTCTCAAACATGGATGCATTTTTGACCATGTTTAACATTCTCATTTTGAGGATGCATTAGCCCTCATTATTTTAGCACTGATTGCTCACTTTGATGCAATCTCAACTATGTTCAAGGTCCCATTCATGAGCAAGATTCAAGGGTTCATTGGTTTATACTATGTAGTCTTGCACTTCCTTGGTATCTTCTCTCGATCATGATGACTCCATTTGAGAGACTCCATAGGAGGAAGGTTTAGTCTACACTAGTGGACCTTCTTGGAAAGACCAATTATACTTCATGGTATGTGTACATGGAACATTCAATCACAAATCAAGACCTTATTCCATTTTTATATGGATAGATTCCTATTCCTATTCCTATTGACCTAGGTCAATACGATGACCAAGCCAACTCTTATGATTGTGTCTATGGTCACTTATTGTTGCATGTTGCATGGGATCTACACCACCATGTGGAGTACACAAAGTGTCCCTCCACTATTTGGATCACTCTTCAGATTCTTCTTGGGCACCCTAGTGTGACCTACATCACACATACTCCTCTTCCTATTATCTCTTCTGAGACTATTGTACTCTCTCCTCCTTCTTATATTTATTGTGGTGTTATATCCATAGTGGATAGTGTTCTTCCTTCTGTCAAAACCCTATTATAGGATGAAATTTTGCAAAACCTTAGTTGCCTCATTGTAGATTCTTCTATATCCATTCTTGTGTAGATTATTTCTCTTCCAGAGCATTCACAGACTTGAATTTTAGAGGACTTTATTGATTTTAATGAGATTATACACATTGATAGTATCATTGACTCATCTATCCCTATTAACATTCATCTTGTAGATTTGAGTGTTACATTTGTAGACTAGTGTTTAGTTTTAATAGTTGTTGAGCCTTGGTCTCCTCTTCCCATGAACATTCTTTTAGTGAATGTTCCACATGTATATCTTCTTTGTTTGTTCTCTGCCCTTCATTGTATTCTTCTTCTTCGCCATCTTCTATTGTTAGTCTTGTGATACTTGATTAAATGTTGGCACATTTAAGAATTTTCCAAAGATCTACATCATGATTCCTATCTAAAATTTACTTGAGTGGGAATTGAGTAGTTTAACATCTCAGGGTTTCTTTTTTTGAAAAGGAAGAGACATCATTTGTGCACAGGGACCTTCTATTATATTTGTCATGTGATATTCTACTCTTACCTTCTCTCTCTTTTTTATTGAGGCACACATCCTTCATATTTTTTAGGATATTGGGGATCATCAATATGTACCTGGGTACCTCATCCAGCCTCATTATCAAGACCCAATTCTCTAGCCCACCCAAGTTACGCTTCAAAAGAGGTGTTGGTGTAGACTTTTATCCTACAGATTTTGTCTACACAGTTCATTATGCTTAATTAGGATCTTAGAGTCCATTTGGGTCATTTGGGAAGATTAGTCCCACATTCACTAGATTGTGGGTTTCACTTTCTCCCCCACCTATATATGTACCTCTTTCCCTTTGTATTGATCATCTAAAGTTAATGAGGAATATTATTTATGCTCTTTGATTTTTGGTAATATATCTTACCTAATTTTGTGTGTGCATTACATTTGATCTTGTTGAGAGGTCTCGGAGAAATTTGACAATTACCAAAGAAAAACCAATATTTAAAAAAATAATCTCAAGCATTAACCCTGTTAAATGGTGGTTCCACATGGATTTTACATTTTGGAATAACCAACCAAAAAAAAAACATTAACACTGTAAATATCAATGCACCAGTTGCAATGCAGTAAAGTTGTAATTCACTAGTTATTCTCGATGCACGTCAAATACCTATTACAGAGATGTTGTGATTTGATATTTGTTCCTAAACGATGGTGGACTAGCGATCAGTTTAATTCCCACTCCTTAAGGGGCATTCACATTATATGGTTAGAATAGAAATAAACAATCCTTTCGGTATGACTTGCACCTTTCGAACAACTGATAATTTATTTTTATGCCAGAATATGTACTACAATCATATCTTGTAGTAGTGGGTTGTAATGGAATGAATGTATTCATTTTCAATTACAATTTTAAATTTGATATCCATTTAAATGTTATTAATAATTTTTTCTAACCCATATTTTCCACACAACAAACTCAATTGTTTTTTAATAACAATTAAACTATATAACAACACAATTATCATTAAAAAATAAAATTTGCTTAGATCCGGAAGAATCATTTGTAAACTTTGCTATGTTATTTAAAAAAATAATAATACCAAACAATTATCATAATAAGTAGTGACATTTAATTTAACATTCACAATTATCAGCAACTATTATATGCAACTTTGCAAATTTAAATTAACATTTACAGTGGAGATTTTTTTTTAAAGTTAAATATTTGATATGAGTTACTACTTGTTGTACGAACATGCATTTCATTGACGCAAATTACCAAATAATTCATACGCCTTAATTATGATTTTAAGTATGATTGTACATTTCATTGAGGCAAATTATCCACTAATTCATACATTTTATTTATGATTTAATTTTAATTAAATTATGTTTTTAAATTATGGGTTTTGATATTTGCTTTAAAATATTTTATATTATTTTATATGAATAATAAAATATTATTTTACATAAACCTATTTGCACGATTTCAAGTTTGACGGTTGTTTTTATTTTTCCAATATTTAAAAAAAAAAAACATTCCTATTTTTAAAATTAATCTTAATGATACATACCAAATTTAATGTATAAGTTCCTTTTTTCTGGGAGGGACTAATAAGTTTCACTTAACAATTAGTCATTTTTTCCAAGTTAATCATATTTTTCAATAATACATTAATAATTATAAAATTTAAAATTTAAATAATAAGAAATATTTTTTTAATTATTATTAGAAAATATTATATTTAACTATTAAAAAATCATTTAAAAATAAAAAATATTTAAATAAAATGTATTGTCATCAACATTGCATTGAAAATATCATATGGTATGGAGGTTGCCATTAACCGTGTCATACTAACGGCAAGCATGTTATGTTTGGCAGTTTCCATTAATTGCATCATAATATTAATTCCTCTCATCCTGGCTCGAACCTTGCAACTGAAAATGGCTGCAGCCTCTATTGCTTTCAAATATTCTCCTCCACAATATTCACTGACCTTGCTGCAACATTTAAAGTAGTTAAGCTCTTTATCCCATACAATATATAAATAATTATCCAATTCACCATGAGGTGTCTCAAACTAAAATGTGCCTCATGTCATATTGACAAAGGGTATTTTGTTGTTTGGTTGATAATGGTTTTTTGGTGGCTTTTCTCCACGGACTGGATGTATCCTTCTTTGTGGGGACTTCATCCCTTACTAACCTTTTTTTGATCGAGTGTTTTAACATGAGCTATGTTTATCAATTCGATGACAAATATCATGGCAAGTACAACAATACTATCTCATATGTTAATTTTTTTTATCAATCTGCAAGTGGATATAGAGTAAGATTATTGTCTACAATTGAATCAATATAATTTATAGCAACTACATGCAAAGAATTAAGAATTATAACAAAATTTAAGTGTAGAGACGAAAGATAATAACACATTTTTGGTACAATGTTCAAGACGAGTTGCTATGGGCGGCTATGTGGCTATATCAAGCAACTACACAAGAGTCTTATCTGCACTTTGTTGTAGACAATGCCCAATCTTTAGGACGCACTGGGTGGGTTGTGCAGGAATGTAAGTGGGATGTCAAAAATACAGAACTGCAGATTCTTACGGCTAAGGTATACCATCAAACATGTAAATATGTTTATTACCCATCAAAAATGAAAATAAATATTTTAACTATCATCTATAGGTAATCCTAAATTTTTATCACGATATTAGAGTACCCATTTTTTTATATTTTTTGTTTGAGTCCTCTGACTTACGTACATGCTGGCATCGCAACCACTTAAGTAAGCTTCCATAATTGAGAGGTTTCGATAATTGTTGGGTTGTCTAAGGGATGGACATCGTCAGGGCCATTGAAGGTGTTGGCTCCTCTACTGGACAATATAGTTAAATGGTTTTGCCCATTGATCGATGACACCTTATAAGTTCTACCCATGCATTTTGCTAATATAAACTGTTAGCTCTCTTGAGTCTCAATGACTCCATAGTCTACTACGACGGACTCTGAGTTGGACTCCAACCCCTGACCTTGGTGATCTCTTATATGTGACTTGGTAACATGCTTCAATCCTCAATCCCCAACGAACAATTCCATGAGGCATATCCACTCTTGTCGGCCTTCTCAAGCATATATATGGTTGATCCTAATTTGTTTGCTTAATCGGCATTTTTTTAATAGATTCTTTTAGTGTTTCTTTAGTTTGTACTAATTTGGTAAACATAACTAAAATGTATAAAGGTATGTAGTTATTTTCGTACTTTTCAATAATTGTCATTGTTTAGTATGTTCAAGAATGTGGTTAGCTTTGATGAGTCATGATTCATTCCCTTTTCATTTCCATTTACCTAATTAATTAATAGAAAATACAAACAACAACCGACTAAAATTATGGGCTTGTTTCTTATTCGCCTGAATTGAAAGCTAAGTTTTTATAAACATGTGGCTTGTTTCTTTAAGTTTGAGTGCCAATATTGTTAACCATATCCATTAATTTACAATTTACTTCTAAAGTTAAAGTTAGACATTTATGGTAATTTTATTTTTATATTTATATTTATTTTAATTTTAATTTTTTTGGTTTTTTATTATGTAATGTTTTTTTAATCATCTCTCATTGATTATAAATATTTTTCATATACTAGTTTTTATTTATTTAATTTATTATATTTGTTGATAAGATTTTGTTATGGAATATAAAAGTTGTTTGTTAATTTTATAGTTCTTAATAATGTTAAATTTTATAGATTTTCATTTTAATTTATAGTTTTATTGTTTCATTCTAAATAAAACATTACTAGTCCCTCTTCTCGTATATATAACCTTTGCTTAGTGTTAATTTTATTAAATATTATACCCTTGGCCTTGTCATAACAAATATAAATTATTGTAAAGTCAATACACACCTTTTTTTGGAAGGCTAATATGATTTAAAATTTATAGGTCATGAATAAATATTATCAATTCTAAACAATTTATTTATATGAGAGCCATATAAATATAAATTATCTAAACTCAACTATAACAGATAGATATATAGGGGGATTGGATCTATATATGGGGGAAGAGTTATCTTGGGCTTGAACATAGAAACCAGGACTAGGAAGATGCACAGAGAGATTAATACCATATATACCTAGTGAGGAGACTGGGACTAGTGATAGTAGTCACTACCCTAGTTGGAATAGGATGGGAATCACCACCTAGAGCACTAACCATTGAAAAGACAAGAATCATGGAATCTAGGATACCTATTGACAAGATTCTCTTCTTTGATTTCTCTCCTCCATAATTTCATCTCCCCCTATCCCTATTAGCTAATAGATAACCTTGAACATAACAAACCTCAACTCTATATGGCTCGCAACTACCTATATAGAGGTAGAGCAGCAACCATATATATATATATATATATATATATATATATATATATATATACACACACACACACACACACTTTTCTAGAAGACCGACTAATGGATGATTTGATGTGGTACTCAACAGTCTCATACAAATAGATATCTATTATATTTATATATTTATATAAGCTGATATAATGTGCAATTTATAATTTACGTGAAAAATATATTGTATTCAAATTGCTAAGTCTGTAACTATTGACATCACGCAAGAACTTTTAGCTATCATATACGATCTCAAAATACAAAAAGAAACTAAATATTGTCAATTTTTAACCTTGATCACATGCAAATCAATCATAATAAATTTCAAAACAAAGGCAGGGACTAGCCACTACGTAACCCTTGTTAAATCTTTGGACTCAACATACCCTTATTTGGAGACTATACTTCATTATTATATTTCTATAACATATATTTTATAAACAACAGTTTCATTTGTTATATATAAGTTGTGTAGGGAGGAGACGTTCTATTTTACAATAAATTTGAGTAATGGTGAATTGGTGGGGAGGCCATGGCATATAAAAAATAATAATTAATAATATGTAATATCTTATTTATAGTATATTAATATTTTAATATATTAATTAATTAATTATATATATAACTCACATTATAAATTTATAGTATTTATTATAGAAGACTTTTATTTTATATATAAAAATATTAATAGATCTGATGGAGATATCCTAGTGGTGTATGAATTGAATGCTATAAGTGAGAGGTCTTAGGGTTTATTCCTTAGGCTAACCATCTCTATAGCATTGTTCCCAAACTAGGTTATGACAGGCAGTTGTGAGGGTACCCAATGCATTGGACTATGTGAATCAGTGTTCAATGCAATAGGGATTGGTAGGTGGCTTGAAACCTATGTTCAATGCGATGAGGCAAGCCACAATCCATGGCTAGTGCTACTCTTAACAATTGATTCTGGTTTCAGTTAAATAAAATCTATTACCCAACATTTTAGCCAATGAGATGTGGGTGATTTGGTTAAGTGGCTTGATTGTTTCAAATCCCACCCAGGGTCAAATCTTTGGAAGGACATGTGAGGTTGGCTATGGTCATTGGTTGTATTCTCAGAACTGTTAAATGTCGTTGGTTATCCTTGTGGCCATTAAATCACTGTTAGTTATCGTCAAGATCAGTGATAACCATTATTGGTAATAGTTGGTATACATCTAGTAGTATCTAGTATATAGGTGATAATCAGATGGTTAATAAATTACATGGAAATATAGGGACCCAATTGTATCCTAGATCAGTCTACAATCCTATCAAAAGCCATTATCAATATAAAAAAATTAATATGACATATATTAATATTCATTTACTATTATAATTATATATAATATATATTTAATAATATATAGATTTTATATATAATATTACTATGCCTGAGGCATTTTGATTCTATTCTTGTCACTTATGACAGCTATCAGGTTACTTATGAACTATTTCATTTCAATAGCATCTTTATGATAATTTCTAACACTTTCTCTATTTTATCATCTAGCAATTGGCAAAGAGCAACAAGATAAATATGTGGCTAATATCCTTGAATTGGATGAGGACAAGCCTGCAGTAGTAGTGGTCGTACATGGAGTTGATGGATCTGGAAAAAACACATTGGCAAGTTGCTTATGCCTATGTGAAAGACAAACTCCAAGGTTGGGCACATTCTAAAGTCACTCTTATCCAAAAATTGGAAAGACATCGAATATAGATTAGTTGCACTTCATAATTTTACAGCATTTGACTGGTGTGGAACAAGATGTAATAGAATTTTAGAGTGGATGGTAGAGCTTGAATGCCATTATGGAAAAATAATCCATCATTTTATATATTGACAAAGTATTTTTCATAGATCCTCTAAAAAAGCTTCTACCCATCGAAGTAACAAGTTTGAAGAACCTCTAGTTACTTTTAACATCCAAGAACATTGATGTGTCTGATGTAATGGAAGATTGCAAAATTAAACCTTGTAAAATTTAAAATGACTTGCCATTGCCCCTCACCATCACACTCATCTTACCATGAAATTAAATATATAGTAGGCAAGGGGTATAATGGGGTCTAAAATGTTTATAGAGGTGTTGTTCTCAATATTTCTACCACCACTCAGAGTTTTTATCAGATATAGTTGTGGGGTATGTATAGTAATATGTTTACTATTCTCCTTCTATTCATAGGATAAATATTTGCAACAACCTTCTAGCCCACCTTCAACTTCTACCCCAATAAAAACTTATTAGTGGTATAATCAAAAGATTGCCATGGGCTTATGTTGGAATTTTTGAGGAGCACCAAGTTCCCATATTCTTTGATTGTCAGCTTTTGAAAATATTTTGTAGATGTATTTGTATATCATATGATAGTGTCATCTCTATCTTTCAACATAAGATTTCTACTAAAGGTAAGTTTGAGGGTTCCATTGTCGAATAACAAAAGATCTATATTCGAACCCCACACTATTTTTAAGTCAAATGGATTCAAATTATTAGTCTATAGATGACAAAGAAGGTTTCAAATAAGTAGCTCGTGTCACATCCCACAACCTTTCCCATACCTTTCCACTTTTCTCATTTCCTCTTATCCACTACTTTAGTGTAGATGCTACTATGCTTTGATGAGTGTGGTCTATCATTCTACCCTCCATGATGGAAATTTCTTATGTCGTATTTATCCATGTGTCCTTGGGAATGCCAAAAAAACTTTATAAAATTATGTCTTACTTGGGCAGGTTTACACATGGTGATTAGGGATGCAATCATGTGGGTGTCTGCATGGCAGTCAAGGATGCAATCCATAAGTGGTTAAGGCTAAATAACTATACGTATGTAATGGTGGGGTATTCACACAATATGTTTTTATTCATTTTGTTTTTTTGGGGGAAGAAAATCATGTAAATGTTTAATTACACTGAAGATGTTTTTACTAGCAAGATGGCACCAAAGATGCATCTCCATATCTTTGGATACCATTCTTGTCAGTGACATCAATGAACAATTTGTGCTCAACTATGAAACAAACAATTTTTGTGGGGCCAAACCAATATAACTTTCCCTAATAGAAGGAATTATGAATTCATACTAAGTTGGGGAAAGTAGTTCACATTGAAAACCTAACAAAATATGTGCATGAAGATGGGACATCATGGCACTTAAAAAAATCATTTTATGAATGCATGGAGGCATAATTTTTTCTAGAATATTGAATGTGCATAGAGTAAATCAAATATTAAATGATCTGAGAGATAATGTTTAAGGCAAACTAGGATGACTATATGGTGTATGACACTTGAAACTCATGACCATTGACCTCATCTAACATTTTACTCACAAAACATTAAGAAGCAAAAAAACATGATTTTTTTTATGAATGTGACATTAAAAAATGAGGTTATGTGTTTCTTCATATGGTTTGACAATGTATTGATCAACCTACACACAATAATAACACAAATTATAATTTTTTGAAAGACAGTCACCTAAGTTACAGATGTTGTGTGTTCGAGCGAGCCATTTTCAAATGAGTTATCAATCAATTAACAAGTAATATTCAAAATTATTCTACACCAAACCTAAGAAAAACAAGACTTGCTCACTTTAAAAATAGGAGTGTAAATTACAAGGTGGTAACATTTTTGATTGGCCATTTTCTATTGTTAAGGGTAGATGAGGACATCATGAGCACTGATTTCATTGAGATAGGGATCCATGTCCGATGAGTGGCTCGAATCTACATTAAAAAGTTATGTATGTATGTATAAGACATTGAGGTACATAGTCTATCTTGTAGCTTATGTTTATCCATGTTGCAAATATAATAACTTATGTAGAAATTAAATTCAAGTTTAACAACATATGTAAACGACAAATTTGGATCCCTAGAAGAAAGGGAAAGGAAACAAAGAACATGCAAGTGGTGAATGATTTCAACATGTGTTGACTGATGATGGTGAGTGGAAATGACAAGGTATTTCAAGAGATACCATATGCTTGGGGGGTTGGTGTGGGGCATATTATACACCAAACTTGGATTTAGGGTGGTGGTTGGATTTGCATGCCTGCTTTCATGTACAATATGGTCTTCATCTTATCTACCACTTTTTTATTGTTCACCCTAATAGTGAAACATGATGTCTCATCTATGCACAACTCATTATCACGTCATATGAAGTAACACACTACCTCTTTGTTGACCATTACCTCCAGTAGAAATATCAAATTATTGTAACTTAATGTTTCATGCACAAAATATGAAATGATTATAGTGATCATTGGTTTTGCATGCATTACTCATCTTGATATATACTCTTTCACTTAAAAGACCCCACTTTACCGAAAAAATAAATATTGTATCCCTTACAGCATAACCTTGCACCTTTAGGGCAATTGCTAGCTATTAATATTTATAGAAGACTTTTATTATATATGTCATATATTATATTATATATAATAATAATATATAAAGATATTAATAATATATATGTATTAATATATTAATAATATTTATTTATTATTATTATTATAATATTATTAATATTACTACTTTATAGAAGACTTTTATTCTATATATTATAAATAATATATAAAAATATTAAAAATAAAAATTAATATGTCAATATATATATATATATATATATATATATATATATATATATATATATATATATATATATATATATATATATATTCAAAAAGAAAAGTGTCGATACCTTTTATTCAAAATAGTGGTGAAAAGATACATCTAGAATGTCAAAAGTAGATGGCAACAATAAAGTTGAGTCAGATGCCTCAACACTATGACTAGGGAGACAAAGCCTTGACCTGAATAAGATAAAACATCCCTAGATGGATAGGGGAGAAACATACAGAGTAGGAGAAAACCAACATGACAGAATGGAAAGGTAGTGTATTGGCCTTAAAAGACCAATACATAGATTTGTGGGGGATCCCATGCAATCTCCAGTCTTACCCTTTTTGCCTTTCATTATTTTACCTCCTTCCACATCTCGAGTGGTAGCTCTACACTAACTATCTGTAATTTCATATGTTGGTAATCTAGAAGAGAAGGATTTGACATTTGATTTAGGGTTGTGTAGCACACTAATTCTTTATCCAAATCAGATTCTCATATTCATGAGATCTCTTCATTCCTCCTAGTATTGACCCAATGGGTTTAGTTTCCATGGTTCAATTCTCATTCTCTCTATTTTCCCCAACTGTGGGAGAAATTTTCTCAATGTGTATGTTTTGACCATCGATTTTATGTTCTTCTATCTTTATTTTGTTCTAACATTCCACTTCATGTTCCTCCTTTGCATCCTCCTTTTCCTATTGTGTAGGCATGGACCACCGTTTATCAGTAGGTTTTATCCCTTTCTTTTTTGTTTGTAAGTTTCTTGCCTATGGATAAGTAGGATGGAGATGCCCAGTAAGCTTACAGATACGACATCAGAAGGCTATATTCTCAAAACCAAAGGTTTGGATATGCTATATTTTTTCACATTTGATGATCATTTTGTCAAGGAGACCTTTGTTGAGGTCTATTTCCACACATATACAGTCATATGTGCACAAACCTGCTTGCATTCTCTCAATATACACTTTTACAAATCTGCCCAAGCTATCCCCTATTCGTTAAATACATTCATAAGATATATGGGGAGGTTAGGAAGTAATACCCAGATTGGCATAAGGGTGACTGAGTATGTGTTCAGGTCAAAGTCTGGAATCCATGGAGTGGGGTATAAACCTGTTGACCCCAAAAACCAAGGTCCATTTGAAAAAAGTCTTTGGTCAGTGTGCTCCTAAAAAAATTACAATAAAAAACCCTTGGAACAGAGGGAGATTTTGCATTATTTTGACCAGGTCAAATGCACCAATTTGAATAATGCCTCTGTAGTTGTCCAAAAGCCATTGAATCTGCATATGATTACCTCTTGCTCAAGGTTTTCTATGTATACTATCACATCATCCTCTGATATGTCCACAGTAGGAACCACCTCCCCCTGTTCCACTATATACGCACTGGCTTGAGGAGTGTGATCCGCTTCCACCTCCCCTGACTGTATCCATTGTGAGCTTGCCTTTATTCGTGTGGCTGTTGTGTCATACCCCTGTGATCTGCCTGTATGCCATACTGGGTTCCATTCATGGTGGCCGAGAGCAAGTTACCTTCAATATTCTCCGTATCCCTAGCCGATGCTCTGCTCGTTTAATCCAATTTTTTTCATCATCTATATATATAAACCTATTTGCACGATTTCAAGTTTGTCAGTTGTTTCCATTTTCCAATATTAAGAAAAAAAAAAAAATCTTATTTTTCAAATTAATATTAATGACGCATACCAAATTTCTAAATGTATAAGTCCCTTTGTGTTTTATGTAGTCTTTACCTCGCCAGGGATGGCTAGGTTTCACTTTACAATTAGTCATCTTTTTTCCAGTTAATCATATTTTTTTTCATAAGACATGATAAATTAATAATTTAAAACTCAAATATTAATGAATATTTTTCTGCTTATTATTAAATAATATTTTATTTTTATCAATATAATTATTAAAAATATTATTTAAAAATAAAAAAATATTTAAATAAAATGTATTGTCATCAGCATTGCATTAAAAAAATTATACTAGCATGGTAGTTGCCATTAACCGTGTCATACTGGTGACAAGCATGTCATGTTTGGCAATTGTCGTTAACCGCATCATAATATTAACCCCTCTCATCGTGGATCGAACCTTTGCAATTGAAAATGGCTGCAGCCTCTATTGCTTTCAAATATTCTCAACCACAAGTAGGTAAGCTCTTTTATCCCATATAACATATAAATGATTATCCAATTCACTGTGAGGTGTCTCAAATTAAAATGTGCCCCATGTCACACTGATAAAGGGTATTTTGTTGTTTGGTTGTTAATGGTTTTTTTTGGGTGGATCTTCCCGACGGACTGGATGTATGCTTCTTTGTGGGGATTTCATCCCTTAGTAGCCCTTTTTTCATCGAGTGTTTTAATGTGAGCTATGTTTTTGAAGCTTTTTCAATTCGATGACAAATAGTATGGCAAGCACAACAACACTATCTCGTATGTTAAAAAATTCTATCAATCTGCAAGTGGATACAGAGTAAGATTATTGTCTACAATTGAATCAATCTAATTTATATAAACTAGATGCAAAGAAATAAGGATTTTAACAAAATTTGTGTTTTTATAGCAATGAAGTGCAGAGACTAAGGATAATAACAATTTTTTGGTACAATGTTCAAGACGAGGTGCTATGGGCGGCTATGTGGCTATATCAAGCAACTACACAAGAGTCTTATCTGCAATCTGTTGTAGACAATGCTCAATATTTAGGAGGCACTGGGTGGGTTGTGTAGGAATTTACGTGGGATGTTAAAAATGCAGATCTACAGATTCTTGCGGCTAAGGTATAACACAAAACCTGCAAATATGTTTATCACCTATCAAAAATGAAAATAAACATTTTAACTATCATCTATGGGTGTCATAAGTTTCTATCCCGATATTAAAGTATCCATTTTTTTTTGGTTCGAGTCCTCTGACTTACATACATGTTGGCATTGCAACCATCTAAGTAAGCTTACATAATTGATTGGTTTCAATAGTTGCCAGGTTATCCAATGGATGGATGTCGTCAGGGCCATTGAAGGCATTGGCTTCTCTATTGGATGTAGTCAAATGGTTTTGCCCATTGGTCAATGGAACCTTATAGGTTTTATCTGTGCATTTTGTTAATTTGAACTGTCATCTCTCTTGAGTCTCGATGATTCCATAGGTTACTGCGACAGACTCTGAGTGGACTCCAACTTCTAACCTGGTGATCTGTTCTGTATGACCTGGTAACTTGCTTCAATCCTTAATCCCCGACGAATAATTTCATGAGGTGGATCCACTGTTCTCGGCCTTCTCAAGCACCTATGCGGGTGATACTTTTTTTTTGGTTTGCTTAGCCGACATTTTTTTAAATAGTCTTTTAGTGTTTCTTTAGTTTTTACTAGTATGGTAAACATAACTAAAAATTTATATAGGTCTGTAGTTATTTTTGTATTTCTCAATAATTGTCATCATTTAGTATGTTCAAGACTGCAGGCAGCTTTGATGAGTCATGATTCATTCCCTTTTCATTTCCATTTATCTAATTAATTAATTAATAGAAAATACACACAACTGATTAAAACTATGGGTTTGTTTTTTATTCGCTTGAATTTAAAGCTAAGATTTTAGAATCATCTAGTTTGTTTCTTTAAACTTGAGTGCCAATGACGTTAGTCATATGCATTACTTTACAATTTATTTCTAAAGTTAGATAATTATGGTACTTTTAATTTTATATTTATATTTATTTTTATTTCTTAGTTTATTATCGTGTAATACTTTTTAAATCTTCTCTTGTTGATTATAGATGATTTTTTATATATTAGTTTTTATTTATTCAGTTTATTATATTTGTTTTGCAAGAATTTATTATAAAATATAAAAATAATATGTTAATTTTATAATTTGTAATAGTGTTAAATTTCATACAGTTTCACTTTAGTTTATAGTTTTATTATTTCATTCCAAATAGAACATTACTAACCACTCTTCTCGTAGGGAATTGTCATCCATATAGTCTTTGCCCTATGTTAATTTGCTTAAATTCTATACCCTTGGCTTCATCATAACAAACATAAATCATTGTAAAGTCAATACACATATTTTATTAATACATTTTTTTTTGGAGGCTAATACGATTTACGATTTACAATTTACAGATCAAGAATAAATATTGTCAATGCTAAGCAATTTAACGATATGGGAGCCATATAGATAGAATTATCTAAACTCAACTGTCACAGATAGATATATAGGGGGATTGGATCTATATCTGGGGGAGGAGTTGTCTTGGGCTTGACCTAGCAACCAAGGATGGAAAGATATGCAGAGAGACTGATACAAGATAGCCCTAGTGATGAGACTAAGACTAATGATAGTAATCACTATCCTAGTTGGAATAGGATGGAAATGACCAACTAGAGCACTACCCGTTGAACTGACAAGAATCATGGAATCTAGGAAGCTTATTAATGAGAGTTTCTTCTCTGGTTTCTCTCCTCCACACACACACACACACATCCACAATTAGATCTCCCCCTATCCCTATCCGTTGAAGATAACCTTGAGCATAGTGAACCTCAACTCTATTTGGCTCGCAACCACCTATATAGAAATAGAGTGGCAGCCATATATCCACAATTAGATCTCCCTATATCCCTATCAGCTGATAGATAACCATAAAGAGTTGAGGTTCGCTATGCTCAAAGTTATCTATTAGGGGGAGATTGAATTGTGTGTGTGTGTGTGTGTGTGTGTGTGTGTGTGTGTGTGTGTGTGTGTCTATATATATATATATATATATATATATATATATATATATATATATATATATATATATATATATCAGAAGACCGAATGATGGATAATGTGATGTGGTGCTCAACCCCCTCATACAAATAGATATCTATTATATTTATATACTTATATGTGCCGATACAATGTATAATTTATAATTTACATGAAAAATACATAGTATGAAAATTTCTAAGTCTATAACTATTAACGGCGTGTGAGATTTTTTAACGATCATAAATGATCTCAAAACACAAAAAAGAAACTAAATTTTGTCAAATTTTAACCCTTATTACATGCAACTTAATCATAAACAATTTAAACACAAAGGCAAGGACTAGCCACTACGTAATGCTTATTAATTCATTGGACTTAACATGCCCTTATTTGGAGACTATACTTCATTATTATATTTCTATAATATATAATTTATAAACAACAATTTGATTTGTTATATATATGAATTGTGCAGGGAAGAGACATATTATTTTATAATAAATTTGAGTAATGGTGAATTGATGGAGAGCCCAGAGTATTTAAAAAAAAAAAAATTATATATATATATATATATATATATATATATATATATATATATATATATATATATATATAGAAGACTTTTAAGAAGAAGAAGAAGAAGAAGAAGAAGAGGAGGAGGAGGAGGAGGAGGAGGAGATATCTTAGCGGTGTGTGAATTGAATGTTAGAAGTGAGAGGTTTTAGGGTCCATTCCTTAGGCTAACCATCGCTATAGCATCATTCTCACACTAGGCTACAATGGGTCAGTCATAAGGGTACTCGATGTGGTGGATTAGTCAAATCGATGTTCAATGCAGTAAGGATCGGTAGGTGGCTTGAAACTTGTGTTCAATGCAATGAGGCAAGCCACAGTTCAAGGCTAGTGCTACTCTTAACAGTTGGTTTAAAAAAATTGTTACCTAACATTTCAGCGAATGAGATGTGGATAAGTTGATTAAGTGGCTTGGTTGTTTCAAATCCCATCCAGGGTCAAATCTCTAGAAAGATATGTGAGATCGATTGTGTTCATTGGTTGTATTCTTGAAACTGTTAATGATCGTTAGTTATCCTTGTGACCGTTAAATCATTGTTGGTTATCCTAGAGACCAGTGGTGGCCATTGTTGATAATAGTTGATATACATCTAATAATATCTAGTATACAAGGGATAATTTACAAGAAAATCTGAAAATCCGATTATATCTCAGATTGGTCTACAATCTAATAAAAAACTATCATCAATCTATTTATAAATAAATAATATATTTATATTTATTTATTATTATAATTAAATATAATATTTATAATATATAGATTTTATATATAATATTATTATGCCGGAGGCTTCCTTATTGGCAGGCAGACACCTAAGATTCGCTCACGGATCTAATTTGACGCTATTCTTGTCACTTCCCACAGCTGTCAGGTTACTTATGAACCATTTCGTTTCAATAGCAAATTTATGATAATTTCTAACACTTCCTCTGTTTTAATATCAAGCAGTTGGCATAGAGCAGCAAGTTGAAGATGTGGTTGATCTCCTTGAATTGGATGAGGACAAGCCTGCAGTAGCAGTGGTTTTACATCGAATTGGTGGATCTGGCAAAACCACATTGGCAGATTGCTTACACCTCTATGAAAGACAGACTCCAAGGTTGGGCACATTCTAAAGACATCCAATATAGATCAGCTGCACTCCATAATTTTACAGCATTTGACTGGTGTGAAACAAAATGTAACAGACTTTCAGAGTGGACAGCAGAGCCTGAATGCTATTACGGAAAAAGAATCGATATTTTTATATATTGACAACATATTATTAACAGATCCCCTACAAAAGCTCCTACCCATGGACGTAAAAAGTCTGAAGAAACTCTAGTTGCTATTAACAGCCACGAACACTGATGTGGACCTGAAGTAAGGGAAGATTGCAAAATTAAACTCGTAAAATTTATGCCATGGAGTCCCTTTCTCTTGAAGCAGCCATTGAATCAGCGATTGAATCACTGTGCAGAATGAGCCTACGACTTAACCGCCATTGAATTTCATGGCTTGAATGCAGTCACCAACTTCGACATTGGTAAATACGACTTCCACAAGATCTCAGACTGCTCCACTTTGCTCTCCTTCAAACTCGCCCTGTGCACCAAAGAAATCATCCAACCATCTTCTTCATAGGCTTCCCCGCCTCTCCAAAATTGCAACAAATAAAATGATTGAAATCGAGTAGAACTGGCAAATGGTAGCAAGTGACAATCAACAGCAGGACCAATCTGAAACCGAACAGAAAATCGATGATGAAAAGCATGCAAACGCTTTGTATCGATAGAATCGCTTGGCTGCAAACCTCCACAATTTGATCGTGAAACAAAACAAGGAATTAAGAAACATTTCTGGAACTACCACTGATGTGTTACAGGTCACAGGTTCGAGCCACGCCTCAAGTCCAAGGCATTCTCAGGACGGCCCCATTCAAGAAAATGAGCTAACAGCTACAGGGAGAGTTTTCCCCAACTTTGCATCTAAAGAACCTACCTACGAAGACAACAACAATAAAAATAATAGTTGGAGAGTTTATGACAGGTCCTTCCCAGAAATTTTTATCCTTCGCGTAACGAAATGGTAAGACAGGGAAGATGGATAGAATATGTTAAGAGGAAGCTCAGATGCACACTTGTGCAAACTACATTGAAACGTGGCACTTTCAAGGCATTATAGTCTGAGCATACTTTGACATGTTAAAAACCCGACATGAGGTAAACTGAATAAAAGTTGGGAAAGCGAATGTCTACGATAATTTTTGAAATGAGAATTTGTCTACTGAAAATGTTATATACACTAAAACATAATCTTTAATGCTGAACACTTTCTTATAATTAATATGTTATATATAACTTAGTATATTATAAAATTACTATATATTATACATATTTTAATATAATAATTTTATAATATATAATATAATATTATATACTAAATTTATAATATATAGTATTTTGATATATATTGCATAAATGGTAAATTGTAATGAGCTCCAACATGAAATGTATGTAATATTGGTTTAATTTATTCAATATTAAAAAGTCACTATGTTAATATTATCACCTTGCAAGTTATAAATCCCTTTTTAGTCGATATTTGGTTTTCGATAGGAGCCCCTTGGTGTACGATATAATTAAAAATAACTTGTCATTGCCCCTCACCATCGCACTCGTCTTCCCATGAGATTAAATATATAATAGGCAAGGGTGAGAATGGGGTGTGAAATGTTTATAGAGGTGTTGCTCTCAATATTTTTGCCACCACTTGGAGTTTTTGTCAGATATGGTTGTGGGGTATATATGATAATATGTTTATTGTTCTCCCTGTATTCATAGGAGAAATATTTGCAATAACCTTCTGGCCCACCTTCAACTTCTACCCCAATAACGACTTATCAGTGGTGTAATCAAAAGACTGCAACAGGTTTCTGTTGGAATTGTTGAAGAGCATTAAGTTCCCAGGTTCTTCGATTCTCATCCCTTGAAAATATTTTATTGATTTATTTTTAGATCACACAATAGTGCCATCTTTGTCTTTCAATATAAAATTCATACGAAAGATAAGTTTGAGGGTTGCATTGTCAAACACTAAAAGTTCTCTATTTGCACCCTACACTATCTATAGGTCAAATGGGTTTGAATAATTAGCTCTATAGATGACAAAGAAGGATGCAAATAAGTAGCTCATGTCACATCCCACAACTTTCCCCTTGCCTCACCACTTTTCTCATTTTATTTTCTCCACTGCTCTGGCATGCATGCTACAATGCTTTGACAAGCATGCTGAAACAACCCCCCAAACCTCCACCCACACCCCCCCCAACCCGATGCCCCCCACACCCCAAAAAACAAAAATAATAATTGAAATCGTATATTAGAGTATGTTTTGGATGCATGTCGAACCCAATACCTCTTTTACTGATGCAAGTAATAAAATTTTAGCGTACTCACATATACACAATTGGAACCAAAAGAGATGAACTGAGGTAATTAGATAGAGATAACTACATACAAAGGGTGTTATGGGCAAATATTTTACTTTAATAGATGTTTATGGGGTTCAGGGCATACTGGTATACACATAAATGGATAGGACTTGAGTACCATTTGTGGTATTCATACTTCTACATAGGACTATTTATAGGTCCTTAACCATAGATAAATACCTCACTCTCCTTTGTAGGTTTCAGTCCCACTCGAGGATGGTTAAATTCTGAGATAGGTTTAATCAGTAAGGATAACTCTAACATCCTAGGTTATCATTTAGGTTAAAATAGATTTATATTAAAAGTACCAAATAATAACCTCATAATCATATATGATTTCATAAAAGTAATTTATAACAACAACGAGAAAATAATTTATTGCATGCAGATTTATAATGCATCAAAAATATTATTTCATAAAAGAGAATATAGAAAGAATATATTTAAAACTCAAGGCATCATAATTCTACCGGCCAAGGTCATAATCAACTCACGGCCTTTAAGGTCACTAAACCATTACCTTAATAGTTCACACAACACTCATTTAATAAGCATGGATGTCATTATTAGAATACTAAACCATGATATAATGATGATCAATATCATCATTAATCAAATAACCCTTATGGCATCTTATAAATGAATACATGTTTAACAACTTGATATTGACATAGCCAACGAGATACAATAAGACAAGAGAATTCAAAACATAATATAGCCAATGCTTCCATTTAATTATTCATTAATCATGCAATCCTTTTAAGGGAAAGAACTTATATATTATGCCAATAGTTTAAGTCATTCTCAAATAGACTACTATAAGCATAACCATTCATAAGAAATAAATTTATCAAAGGAATCAATTATTTTCATATAATAATTTATATTTCTATCTAAGGAAGTTTATCTAGGTGTGAACAAACATAATGAACCATCGCATTCTAGATTTGAGCAAGTATAACTAAGCTCATATTTAATTAAACTAGATAATGAGCAACAAGTGACTTTTATATAATAGAATGCACATAACACAACACATAGAAATAGAAACTCATCTGAGTTTCAAGTTGAGTAGAACCTAAATAAAATGTTTCACTTAAGAAACTTTTATAATTTTTTGTTGGGCATGTCATTGGTAGTAAGACAAGCAATTTAGCTATTAGAAAGGAAGTGAAATCACATGTAGCCCAAAGAAATAAAAATCAGCAAGTATGCCTACCTTGGTTATATTTTTATGTAATATTAAATGACGTAGAAAAATAATATTCATCTTCACTCATTATATTCAGTTGAGTCGTCTTACATAGTTGCAACATCATGTTTAAATTTATTTATTTAATAATTTTTAATTTCATAACCAATCTACTTAGGAATACTACACATGTCTATGAAACAACTTAATTAAAGTAGATAAATAGAATAACTCATAATTAATTTATTATTAAATGAAAGATAAAATTAATACCTTTTTAATTTATTATATATAATAAACATACCTCTATAAACAATTAGGTATGTCTGAAAGGTATTTTAGAAGTTAGAATTTTATTTAATTTCCACGTGCACCAATAACATAGTGAAATTGACTAACCCATGCATAGATGAAACAACTAAGAAACCTCCATATTCCATATATCTTTTATATGAAA
>JARHVA010008179.1:380000-422500 GCA_037957365.1 Torreya grandis | reverse complement strand
CTTTTTTATTAGAATAACTCTTTTGTCGATTTGATGCTTCTTTAAAATTTTGCCTTATTAATTCGATATGCCTATCATATTTTAGTAGTAAATCAAGTCTATAAATAACTCTTTTTTCCAAGTCGTCCCAACCAAGAGGATTCCTGTACTTATGCCCATATAAAACTTTGAATGGATCCATCTTTATTGTAGAATTGTAACAATCATTGTATGCAAATTCAACTAAATGAAGGTAATCTTTCTATTTAGTTTACTAATTCATGATGTACATGTGTAGTTTATCCTCAACCACCTGGTTGAATGTTTTAGTTTGGCCATTCATTTCTTAATGATATCAAGAACTAAAATTCAACCCTGTTCCAAAGGTTGTAGTCAAACTATGTTAAAATATTGAAGTAAATAACTTGTCACGATCTGAAATAATCATTTCAGGTATGTCATGAAGTCTAAACACTTCTTTTACAGAATATTTCATAAACATGAAAGCATCATCTGACAAATTTTTAGTAATAAAGTGGTTGACTTTAGTGCCCTTATAAATCATCACAAAAATAGTATCATGTTTATGAAATGATTTAAGAAGTCCCATAATAAAATCAAATGAAATTATAGCCCACTTTTCTCTTATAATATCATGAAGGTACAACCCTCCTAGATGACAATGCTCAGCTTTAATGCATTGGCATTCTAGGCATTTTACCATGAAATCAATGACATCATGCTTCATTCCAGACCAAAAATAGAGTCTTATCAGCTCATGTATCATCTTTGTGACACCTAGATGATTATAGTAAGGTGTGTTATGCACTTGTTTTATCATGGAATTTATCAAGTCACCCAAATTAGGTACATAAATTATGTTTTAATGTCTTATATGGCCATTTATTTCAACAAAAAAAATTAAATAAACCTCTTTTCTATAGACTCATTAGCCAAGCCTACTCTTACATCATGGTAGAATTCATCAGCAAGTTATTGTTTCAAAATAACACTTAAAAATTTTCTTGTAAAACTTATAAGGTAGCAAGGTATGTGTATTTATTGAGTGTATGAGTCACATGATTCTCCTTATCTTTGACATATAATATATCCATGTCAAAATTACTAAAAAAATATATCCACATGCACTAATGGACATTTAAATCATCTTAGAAAAATAAATACTCAAAGCTATGGTCATTAAACTTCACCTTGAAAGGCTTTTTCAGCAGAAAATGTTTCCATTGTTTAAGTGCATGGACAATGGCAGCAAGATCCATGTCATGAATAGGATAAATTTTTTCATGATATTTTAATTTTCATGACTCATAAACTACAATATTTTCATCTTGGTTCAAGATGCCTCCATATCCTTACTTATAAGCTTCAACCCAAACTTCAAAATTTTCATTTGGGTCCAGAATGATAAGAATAGGTGTTGTTGTAAGAAACACTTTTAGCTTGGTAAAATCTTCATCGTACTAAGGCATCCACACAATTTTTTTACCTTTACACTGCAAATATATAATTGGGTGGGATACACTAGAAAGTTTTTAACAAAATGTAGGTAATAATGAGCTAAATCCATGAAGATATATATTTCATGCACATTTGTAGGAGTAGGCCATTATTATATAGCTTTAATTTTCATTAAATTTATAGAAATGCTAGCCTTAGAAATAATGTGGCCCAAATAATAAATTTTTGATTCATAAAATGTAAATTTGGAGAGTTTTCTATATAACTTATGTTGTCTATGTCTTTGCAAGGCTAAATGAAGGTGTTGATCATGTTTATCCTCATTTTTAGAATAAATGAGAATATCATCAAGGAAAATGAGCATAAATATATTCAAGGAATTCCTTAACATGTTGTTCATAAGATTCATGAAGGTTGTAGGTGTGTTAGGTAGGTCAAATGGTATAACCATAAACTCATATTGTCCATATCAAGTTCTAAAATTTATTTTATGAATGTCCTCTTCTTTGGTGCTTAGCTGATGGTAGACTGATCTTAAATCAATCTTCGAGAAAGCTACATCACCCTTCATTTGATCAAATAATTCATTAATCCTTGAAAAAATATAGTGATTTTTTATTGTTACCTTATTAAACAAGTAGTAATCAATGCAAAGCCTCAGTGTACCATATTTATTATTCACAATACCATTAGAGTACCCCTAGGAGACACACTTAACCAGATGCTTTCACTATCTAAAAGATATTGCAATTGAAATTTTAATTATTTCAAGTTAGCCTTATCTATGTGGTAGGGGGATTTAGAAGTGGGGGGATATTTTGGCATTATATCGATGGAAAAATTGAACTCCCACTTAGGTAGTAAACCAAGTAGTTTCTTAGGAAAAACATCATGAATTCTCTCAAAATAAGAAAATGTGTATGTATTAACTCCTTTTCCTTAGGTAATTGTTATAATTAGACTATGTAAAGCTTTAATCCCTTCTTTACATCCCTCTTTAGTTATAAGGATGGTTTTACATCTTTTTGACCCTCATATGTCTTACAATTCTACAAGTTGCCCAAGGTCATTAATGCACTTCACTTTTTTTCCCATAAATTCAAGCATGACTTGATGTCCATGAAACCAATCCATCCCAAGGATAAGGTAATAATACCATAAAGGTGTAAGGAATAAATTCACCTTAGTCTTAAAGACACCAAGATCGAGTTCTACTTATTCTAAGCACTCAAGAATAAGTGCTTTCTTGTTGGTACCAAACTCAACCTTCCAACTTCTTCTTATCAAGACAAGTTCAATTTTACATTGATTAGTAGTAAAGGGAGAGTAAAATAATCAGTTTTATCTAAATTAATCAAAATAGTGAAGGAAAAACTATTTATTATACCTTTGGTCTCAATTGGAGTGGCCTTCAAGTCAACATTTTGATTATCAATAGTAGTATATTTCCTATGATTAGTTGTTTGGCCTGATTTTAGTTTAGGGCAATCCTTTTTATAGTGGTTGTCACCACATTCTCAAAACACAACAGGTCTAGAAGATGCTAATAGAATAATATTAGCACCCATGGAAAGTCCACATTGGTTGTTTTGATGTTGTTCCTTATTAAAAAACTAGATTTAAATGATCCATGAGACTTGAAATTTATGTTCTGATTAGAAATATTTATAAAATTCTTATTGCCACTAGAAAATCTATGATTTTGATCTAATTTTTAGAAGTTCTTGTTCATGAAAGAAAATATTTTCACTTTATATTATTACCAATTTGACTTAAATTTTTGCCCTGCCTTTTGGTGAGACTTATCTTTTTTATCAGCCCTATAGGTTGATTCATTTATTATAGCCAAAGTTCTTAGGTTTGTCATATTGATGTCATACATCAATATTTATTTGATCCCATATTTAAATTTAGTAGTCTTAGTTTCTTCATCATGCATATAGTTCACATGATGTAGCAAATTCACAAACTTATCATACTTAACACTAGACATGTTTTCTTGCTTTAGAAGCTAAAAATAAATGATTTCTACTTTTTATAGTTGGCACTCGAATATATTTTATAAAATTGAGTTTCAAAATCAGACCAATAAAATTTTAAGGGTTGATATCCTTCAATGGCACAAAGGTGATTCCACCACAAAGCTACAGGACCAACTAGTTGGTAGGCTGCCACCCTGGATTTCACATTCCATGGTATGTTATGTACGTTAAAATATTTTTTCAAATGCACCAACCATGTATTGGCTATGTCACCTTATTCTACACTCAAAAATGTAGGTGGTGGAAGCTTCTTTATCTCCTTGATGATTAGATCAATTGTGGTCAAAGGTAGTTATTGAATCACAAGTCCTACTTATCCCATTTCCAATATGGGTACTTCCTCTTGGGATGCCCCTTCAAGATTATTTAGTCTTTGCTCTTGGTTATTAATATTTCTTTGCAAAGTGTTAAGGGATATCAAAATTCTACTAAAGATATCCTCATGCTTATCGACTGGATTCCCATTGACTGCATTAGCATTTGATACATCAATATTGTTGTTATCATTATTTATGAGTAGTTCTTCTTAGTTATAAATGGAGATGATGCCACAATGACCCCTTCCTCATCCTCTACCTCTTCCCCTAATTAGGCTAACATTGAAAGGGTTACTACAGATGTAGCCTATATTTGATCATGTTATAACCATCTTAAGAATTATAAAGTTATAACTCAGTAGATTATGAAATTTAAAAAAATAAAACTTGTTCCCAAAGTTCCATAGAGTAGCAAACCACTCTGATATTAGAAGAAATAAAAACAAATGGAATTTTATATCAAAGTAAATTTTGGATGCATGTTGAACCCAATACCTCACTTGCTGATATAAGTTATTAATGTTCAATGTACTCATATACGCACAATTAGAACTGAAGGATGTAAATTGAGATAATTATCTAGAGATAACTACATATAAATGGTGCTATGGGGAAATGTGTTAATTAATAGATATTTATGGGGTTCAAAGTGTATTTGTGTATGCATACAAAGATAGGATCTGAGCACCATATGTGGCACTCGTACTTACACATATAACCATTTCTAGGTCCTTAAACCTAGTTAAATACATCAGTCTCCTTAGTGGGTTTTAGTTCCACTCGAATATTTTTACATTTTGAGATAGATTTAATCATAAAGGATAAATCTAACATCCTAGGTTATTGTTCAGGTTAAAATAGATTTATATTAAAATTACAAGATATTAACCTTATAACCATACATGATTTCAGACAACTAATTTATAATAGCAACCAAAAAAATCATTGTATGCAAATTCATGATGCAACATAAATATTATTTCATAAAAGAGAACACAAGAAATATAGATTTAAAATTCAAGGCATCACAACGCTACCAATCGAGGTCATAATTAACTCATGGTTTTTAAGGTCACTGCACCATGGCATTAATAGTTCACACAACAATCATTTAATAATCATGAATATCATTATTAGAATAGTAAATAATTATATAATTATGATCAATATCATCATTAATCAAATAACCTTTATGGCATCTTATAAATAAATTCATGTAATGACTTCATATTGGCATAGCTAATGTAATACAATAAGACAAGAGGATTCAAAACATAATATAGCTAAGGCATACATTTAATTACTCATTAATAATCTAATAATTTTAAAGGAAAGAACCTATATATTATACCAATACTTTAAGTCATTCTTAAATAAATTACTATCAACATAACCACTCATAAGAAAAAAAATTATTAAAGGAATCAATTCTTTTCATATAATAATTTCCATTACTATCTAAGGAAATGTATTTGGTTATGAACAAACATAATGAACCATCACATTCTAGATTTTAATAAGTATAGCTAAGCTCATATTTAATTGAAATATATGATGAGAATCAAGTAAATTTCATATAATATAATGCATGCAGTAAAACACATACAAATAAAAATTTAGTCAAGTTTCAAGTTGAGTGGAATTCAGATAAAATGTTCCACATAAGGAACTTTTACAAATTTTTTGTTGGGCATGTAATTGGTAGTAAGGCAAGCAATTCATCTATCAAAAAGGGAGTGAAAGCACATGTTGCCCAAGGAAATAAAAATCATCAAGTATGCATGTCTTAGTTATATTTCTATGCAATATTAAACAAATTAGAAAATAAGATTAATCTTAACTCATTATATTTAGTTGAGTCATGTTACATAGTTGCGACATCATGTTTAAATTAATTCATTTAATAATTTTAAACTTCATTTCATTTCATAACTAACCTACTCAGAAATAATATACATGTTTATGAAACATTTTAATTAAATGAGATAAATAGATCGACTCATAATTCATTTATTATTAAATGATAGAATAAAATTAATACTTTTCCAATTTAGTATATGTAGTAAACATACCTTTATACACAATCATTTATGTCTAAAAGGTATTTTAGAGGTGGAGATTTTATTTAGTTTCTACATGCACCAACAGCTTAGTTAAATTGACTAACCCATGTATCACTGAAACAACTAAGAAAACTCCACATTCCATATATCTTTTATATGAAAACAAATTCACAAGTATCTGTTGTAATGTATTAAAAATTAACATTAAGCTAGTTTACTTGATCAATCAAAATATATTTATTTATATATACATAAAATATATTTATATGTATAAGTAATTATATGATCAAATTAAAATATTTCCACTGCATTAGAATAGTATGCTCAATATTATTTGTCCAATATAAACAATATGCTTCTAAGTAATATTATGAAAATATCTAAGTAAATCTCACATATGATAACATCAAGTAGATCTAATTCTAATATCCAAATCATATAATGAACCTAAAGAGCCATTACTTAAATGATTATTTTAAGTTAACAATATGCAAGAATCGATATTAACTTAGTCTAATCATATAACTAATGTTAGAAGAGTAATTTTCAATTAATAGATTTAACATATTGCTTAATCAATAGGAAGAGAATAAAATTAATTATATATTAACTTAATATACATGAATTATTTACCTTTAGTAATGTATATTAATAAAGCCTGTTACCCTTTAAGCAATATTCATCCTTCCATTCATTTTTCACATGCCATTATCAATACATGTTAGTGCTAACATAACTAACCAATAATAAATCAAGATTGCATAATCAAATATAATTTAGACATGATAAACTAAGTAAAGAAAACATAATTAACATAATTAATTTATTACCAACTTTCTTCACATGTACGTAAAATCATTAGAATATGGAGTAGTAAGTGAATGAATTGGACAAGACCTCCTAACCAACTCTATGAGCCCAACCACTGGTGGCCCTTACCACCTCAACCATCAGCAAGATGGTGGTTATGACAACCAAGGATGCAAAGAGAATTCTGAGCAATTAGATTCTAAACCCATAGACATTTTGATAGAATAATATAATATAAAGAAAGTCAACAAATTCTATTTCAAAGCAAGACAAGAATAATTAATCCATCCTTGACATAAATTAGAAGAAGGGATAACTATCACATGATGTTGAATGATATAGAATGGATTAACAACTAATCCTTTCAATAGTTTTCAAGATAACCATCTTGGTTTTCCATCCAAGTTTATGGTTAGCCTCAGCCATCTTGACTGCACATTTATACCCTAAGTATAAAATATGCCCAATTTTTAATCATTCAGGTCTAGTCTAGGAATGGTGATTCAATAACCATGCAATCATATAAAACACACAACCAAATCATAAAAAAAATTAATAATCTAGATAGGCCATTAATTACACTCAAGAATACATAATGTTTAAATCAGAAATAATATAAATATTTCTACAAAACACCAACATTTACAAGTTCAATACAAACCCATGTATTCAATAGTTACAAATGAAACTCCTTCGGACTTCCATCGATGCCCTCATAATTTTATCATAATACAACCCTGTATATTCATGCCCAAACTTAACAAAGGTAATCCACTTAATCTTATGTAGGAATTTATTCAAACCAAAACACATAGAAGTTTTTCATAACAAAACCATCTTAATCATGCCATATATAATCAAAATTCAACAATAGGTCTGATTAAGAACAGCTAGTCAAACACATTCTAGTATCTTATGCCTATAAAACCCTGTTGACTATGCCTTTAAAAATAATTATATATATATATATGTATATATATATATATATATGTATATATATATATATATATGTATATATATATATATATATATATATATATATATATATATATATATATATATATATATGTATATATATATATATATATATATATGTATATATATCTATATATATATATGTATATATATATATATATATATATATATATATATATATATATATATATATATATATATATATATATATATATATATATATATATATATATATATAGTCAAAGACATAACATAAAACCTAGATTAATATCGTGAAAAGAAATTGTTACAATAACATGCATCTCAGCCTTAATGAAGTTGACTATATATAAAGAATCCTAAACATTTGCATAATCATCAACATATATAAACACACAAAACTCTACCATCCATTATCATTGAATCCCCAAGTCCAAATGTTATGCCAAAACTCATATTAAAAACATAATAACCTATCATGAAAACCTAAAGATTATCAACATATTTGCATGTAGCCACTAAGGACATCACTACCCATTAACAATACCCATTAAGAGTATGAAATTCAGGTATATAAACCCAAAACAAATTATCACATTTTGACATTACTAGAATATAATACCAATATCATGTATATAGATGCATTTGGAAGTCCTAACACTTTTGATTCCAAATTTTCATCAACAGAACAAAAATAACCAGGGACAAATAAAATATAGATTACTCAAAAAACACAGAGAAGAAAACACAAAATCTAGAAAGATAGAACGTCAAAACCTTCAATTTTCCAAGCCGTGTGACAAACAATCCACATAACTACATTAAAAAACCAATCGAGCTCCACTATTTTATCCATTTATATTCAATATTTTTAACTACATCAATTTTTCCTATCTACCTCCTAACTCTCCATACCTTCCATCCAATTCCCCATACTATATTTAATGTGCTCCCAACATTCCCCAGTGCAATCCACTCTAAAATCACCATTGAATGTAAGAGTCATTAAATGAACTATCTTGAAGGATCGATCTAACAACCAAAAAGCTAACCAATGAAAACATGAATTAACACTAATAAATTGAATTAATAATAATAAGACCAATTAACAACAAAAGCATCAAATTCCATGCCACCAACCAATAATCAATGTTAATAAAACCTATTGGTATTAATTTGTTTTTGTTGTCGACCATATATCGAGTAACTAAACAAATAAACCATGCTTAATATTAATTCCAATGCCTTCACATAATATGACCAAGAAATGTAATAAAGCATGCCACTAGCTTACTAATATTAGGCTTTGTATAGTCTAGATAATAATTCAAGGGGGTGTCATGGCTAGGTTTAGGTAGGTCCTTAAGATATCCATCTAATTAGGTGAGTAAGATCTAAGTAGGCATGTGGGTTAAAAATGGAGTTTGAATGAAAGGAGCAGGAAAGAGTTAGTGGTAGAGGCAAAAAGAAGAGGGTGTGATCATAACAATAATAACTGATCATAATGACTATACTACAAATAATCATAAAGGTACAAATAACATACAACCAAATTACAATAAGTACCAATGTTGTGATAGTGACATAATCAATGACTAGATTGGAATGTCCAAATGATAAAAAAACATAACCAAAAACAAGTATACCTTTTAGACTTGTTTGATTACTCAAAAGTTTATTCAGTACTTCATGTACTGCTACCAGCATCTACCTAGCTCATAAGATAATATTTGTAACCATAAAAGTACATCAATAATACCATGTCAAATAATTGATAATTAATTATAGAGTTGTAATAATATCAACTACAATAATAATTTATAGAAATTATCAAGTGTATAATTAAACATGTGGTCTAAATACCACAGTAACAATTTTAACCATCTAATCCAACTTAAGCAAGGTAATCAATAGTCAATTATACATTATTAATAACAATGTTTTAAACAAAAAAAAATTATGAAAAGGCGAGGTCATAAAATGTGGTCTGTCATTTTTCCCTCCATGACAAAAAATTCTTGGGTTGTATCTATCCATGTTTCCTTCTTGGGAATGCCAGAAAACCTTTACAAAATTTGGTCTTACCTGGGTAGGTTTACACATGGTGATTAGGGATGTAATCATGTGGGTGTCCACGTGATGGTTAAGAATGTAATCCACAAGTGGTAAAGGCTACATAACTATACATATTTAATGGTGGTGTATTCACACAATAGTATTTATTCATTTTGTTTTTTATTGGGAAAAAAATCATGGAAATGCTTAATTAAGCTGAAAATGTTTTTACTAGCAAGATGGCATCAGAGATTTATCTCCATATATTTAGATGCCATTTTTGTCAGTGATGTAAATGAATAATTCATGCTCAGACATGAAATAAACAATTTCATATGGGGCCTAACCGATATAGCTTGCCCTAATAGAAGGACGTAGGAATTCTTGGTAAGTAGGGGAAAGTAGTTGACATTGTAAACCTAAAAAAATCTATGCATGAAGGTGGGACATTATGGTATTTAAAAAACCAATTTAGGAATGCATGGAGATATAATTTTTGATAGAATATTGAATGTGCACAAAGTAAATCAAATATTAAATGGTTCGAGAGATAAGGCCTAAGGAAAACTAGGATAACTCTATGTTGTATTAAACTTGAAACCCATGACCATTGACCTCATCTAAAATTTTGTTCACAAAGCATTAAGAAACAAAAAAAATATGTATATTTTGTGAAGGTGACATTAAAAAATGAGGTTTTGTGTTTCTTCATATGGTGCATGGCAATGTATTGATCAACCTACACACAACAATGACACAAATTATAAATTCTCAAAGGATAGTCACACATATTAAATATGTGTGTTAAATCAATCCATTTCCAAATGAGTTGTCAATCAATCAATAAATAACATTCAAAAAATTTCTACACCATGTGTAAAAATGCTACAAATTACACACATTATAAAGGGGTGTGTAGCCTACAAGGTGGAAACATTTTTGATTGAGAATTTTTTATTGTTAAGGGTGTATGAGGACATCATGATCATTGATTTGATTGAAATAGGGAACCATTTCTAATGAGTGGCTTGAATATGCAATTCAATGTTATCTATGTATGGACAAGACATTGAACTACATAGTCTATCTTGTAACTTATGTTTATCTATGTTGTAAATATAGTAACCAATGTGTAAATTAAATTTTAGCTCAACAACATATGCAAACATCAAACTTGGATCTCTATAAGAAAGGACAAGGCGATAAAAAACATGCAAGTGGTGAAATATTTCAACATGTGTTGATTGGTGACGGTGAGGAGAAATGATGCCTTATGCCAGAGGGTGGGGGTATATTTTACACTAAACATAGATTTAGGGTGGTTGTTGGATTTACATGCCTAATTTCATGTACAATATTGTCTTCCCCTTGTCTACCACTTCTTTATTGTTCGACCTCACAGTGAAACATTATGTCTCATCCATGAAAAACTCATTGTTATAACTCAATAGATTACAAAATTTTAAAGAATAAAACTTTTTCTCAATGTTCCCTAGAGTAGAAAACTACTCTGATACCAAAAGAAACAACAACAAAAATTGAAATTGTATTTCAGACTACATTTTGGATGCATGTCGAACTCAATACCTTTCTTATTGATACAAGTGATAAATTTTCAATGCACTCATATATGCACAACTGGAACCAAAAGAGGTGAACTGAGGTAACTATCGAGAGGTAACTACATATAAATGGTGTTATGAGGAAGTATGTTACCTTAATAGATGTTTACGGGGTTTAGGGTGTATTGGTATATACATACAAGGATGGTACCCAAGTACACTATGTGGAACTCATACTTACACACAAGAAAAAATTTAGGTCCTTAACCCTCGGTAAATACCTCACTCTCCTCAATGGGTTTCAGCTCCACTTGAGTATGGTTAAGTTATAATATAGGTTTAATCGAGAAGGATAACTCTAATATCCTAGGTTATCATTAAGGTTAAAATAGATTTATATTAAAAATATAGGATATTAACCTCATAATAATACATGATTTCAGATAAGTAATTTATAATAGCAACTAAAAAATAATTCATTGCATGTAGATTTATAATGCAATATAAATATTATTTCATAAAAGAGAACATAGAAAGAACAGATCTAAAACTCAAGGCATCAGAATGCTACCAACTGAAGTCATAATCAACTCACGGCCTTTAAGGTCACCACACCATGGCCTTAATAGTTCACACAACATTTATGTAATAAGTATTGATGTTTTTATTAGAATAACAAATAATGATATAATTGTGATCAATATCGTCATTAATCAAATAACCTTTATTGCATCTCATAAATAAATCCATGTAATGAATTCACATTGGCATAGCCAATGTGATATAATAAGACAAAATAATTTAAAACATAATACAGTCAAGGCACCCATTTAATTATTCATTAATTATCTAATCATTTTAAGGGAAAGAACCTATATATTCTACCAATAGTTTAAGTCATTCATCAGAAAGGAATTTATCAAAGGAATTAATTCTTTTTATATAATAATTTTCATTACTATCTAAGGAAATGTATTTGGTTTTGAACAATCACATTTCAAATTTGAACAAGTATAGCTAAGCTCATAGTTAATTGAACCAAATGATGAGCATCAAGTGAATTTCATTCAAGAAAATGCATGAAACACAATACATATAAATATAAATTCAATCGAGTTTCAAGTTGAGTGAAACCCAAATAAAATGTTCCACTTAAGGAATTTTTTAAAAAAATTGTTGGGCATGTCATTGGTAGTAAGGCAAGCAATTCATCTATCATAAAGGGATTGAAAGCACATGTATCCCAAATAAATAAAAATCAGCAAGTATGCATATCTCAATTATATTTTTATGCAATATTAAATGAAGTAGAAAATAATATTCAGCTTAACTCATTATATTCGGTTGAGTCATCTTACATAGTTGCAACATCATGTTTAAATTAATTCATTTAACAATTTTTAACTTCATTTCATTTCATATCTAACCTACTCAAGAATACGATACATGTCTATGAAACATCTTAATTAAATGAAAGAAATAGAACAACTCACAATTCATTTATTATTAAATGAAAGAATAAAAGTAATATGTTTCCAATTTAGTATATGTAGTAAACATACCTTTATATGCAATCAAGTATGTCTGGAAGGTATTTCAAAGGAGAGGATTTTATTTAGTTTCTATATGCACAAATAACTTAGTGAAATTAACTAACCCATGCACATCTAAAGCAATTAAGAAACCTCCATATTTCATATATCTTTTATATGAAAACAAATTCACAATTATCTATTGTCATGTATCAAAGATAATCATTAAGCTAACTTACTTGATTAACTAAAATCTATTTATTTATATATACATGAAATATATTTATATGTCTAAGTAATCATATGATCAAATTAAAATATTTCCATTGCATTAGAACAATATGCTTAATATTATTTGTCTAATATACACAATATGCTTCTAAGTAATATTATGAAATTATCTAAGTAAATCCCACATATGATAACATCAAGTAGATCTAATTCTAATATCCAAATCATATAATTAACTCAAGGAGGCAATACTTAAATGATTATTTTAAGTTAATAATATCCAATAATCGATGTTAACTCAATCTAATCATATAACTAATGTTAGAAGAGTAATTTTGAATTAATAGCATTAACAGAATGCTTAATCAATAGGAAGAGAATAAAATTAAACATATTGTAACTTAATATATAGGAAGATAATCAAAATAAACATATAGTAACTTAATATACATGAATGAATTACCTTGGACAGTGTATATTAATTCAACCTCTTATGTTTTAAGCAAGATTGAGGCTTTCATTCATTTTTTACATTCCATTATCAACACATGTTAGTGATAACATAACTTACCAGTACTAAATCAAGATTACATAATCAAATAATATTTAAACATGATCAATTAAGTAAAGAAAACATAATTAAATTGTTACCAACTTACATCACATGTACACAAAATCATCAAATCATAGAGTAACAAGTGAATAATTTTACAAGCCCTCCTAACCAACCTTATGAGCGCAACCATCAGTGGGCCTTACCACCCCAACCCTTAGAAGATTTATGGTTATGATAACTAGGGATCTGAATAAAATTTTGAGCAATAAAATTTTGAACTAGTAGACATCTTGACAAAATAATATAACACAAAGCAAGTCAATAAATTTCATTTCGAGGTGAGACATGAATAATTATCTATCCTCAACATAAATCAGAAGAAGGGATAACTATCACAAGATACTGAATGATATAGAATGGATTTACAACTAATCCATTTTTTTATCTTTTGAGATAACCATCTTGAATCCCCATCCAATTTTATGTTTAGCCTAAGCTATCCTAACTACAAATTTATACCCTAAGTATAAAACATGCCTACTATTTATTCATTCAGGTATAGTTTAGGAATGGTGATTTAATAACCATTCAATCATATAAAGCACACAACCAAATCATGAACAAACATAATAATCTGGATAGGCCATTAATTACACTTAGGCATACATAATGTTCAAACTAGAAATAAAATAATTTTTTTTTAAAACACCAACATTTATAGGTTCAATATAAACCCATATATTCAATAAATACACATGAAACTCCTTCAGACTTCCTTTGATGCCCTCACAGTTCCAGCATAATAAAACCATGTATATTCATGGCCAAACTTAACAAAGGTAAGCCACTTATTCTTATGTATGAATTTATTCAAACCAAAACACATAGAATTTTTTCATAACACAACCATTTTAATCATGCCATATAAAATCAAAATTCAACAACAACCCTGATTAAAAATAATCAGTCAAACACATTATAGTATCCCATAGTGAAATGTATAAAACACAATCAAAGTATCATATAAAACCCCATCGACAATGCCTGTAAGAATCACACACACACACACACACACACACACACACACACACACACACACACACACACACACACACATGTAATCAAAGACACAACATAAAACCTAGATTAATATCTTGAAAAGAAGTCATTATAATAACATGCATCTTGGCCTTAACGTAATCGACTATATATAAATAATCCTAAACATTTTATAGAATCATCAACATATATCAACATCTTTGCATACAGCCACCAAGGACATTACAACCCATTCCCATTAAAAGTTTGAAAGTTAAGTATATAAACCCAAAAAAACTAGTCACATTCTCACATTACCAAAAGATAATACCAATATCAAGTATATGCAAAATTTCAATATCACATCGAATCTCATCAAGGTATATATATGCATCTGGATGTCCTAACACTTCCAATTGTGTATGTAGTGTTCTATTTTTTTTCTAAATTTTCATCAATAAAACTAAATAGCTTGACATAGATAAAATATAAATTAATCGAAAAATATAGAGAAGAAAATGTCAAAAGCTAGAAAGATAGAACATCAAAACCTTTTATTTTCCAAGTTGTGTGACAAAAAATCCACATGATTGCATTAAAAAAACTAGTCAAGCTCAACTATTTTATCCATTTCCTTTCCATCTTCCAAACCCCATCAATTCTTTCCATCCACCACCTAACTCTCCATAACTTCTATCCAATTTCCCATACTAAATTGAATGTGCTCCCAACATTACCCCATGGAATCCCCTCCAAAATCGCCATTGAATGCAATGGTCATTAAATGACCTATCCCAAAAGATCAATCCACCACCAAAAATCTAACCAATGAAAACATGAATTAACACTAATAAACCTAATTAATAATAATAAGACCAATTAACATCAAAAGAATCAAAGTCCATGTCACCAACCAGTAATCAATGTTAATAAAACCCTTTAGTATTAGTTTGTTTATGCCATCTTCCATATACCGAGTAACTAAATTAATAAACCATGCTTAATATTAATGTCAATGCCTTCACACCATATGACCAAGCAACATAATAAACCATGCCACCATATTACTAACATAAAGCTCTATATAGTCTAGGTAATAATTTAAGGGGGTGTCATAGATAGGTCTAAGTAGGTCCTTAGGAAATCCATCCAATTAGGTGAATAAGATCCAATTGGTCACGTAGGGTAAAAAAGGAGTTTGAATAGAAGCAGCAGGTAGGAGTTAGTTACAAAGCTAAAAAGAAGAAGTTGCGATCATAACAATAATAATTGAACATAATGACTATATGACAAATAATCATAAAGGTATAAAAAACATACAACCAAAATGCAATAAGTACCAATGTTGTGATAGTGACATAATCAATGACTATATCAAAATTTCCAAATGACAAAAAATATAAACAAAAACAAATATACCTATTAGACTTGTTTGACTGCTCAAAATTTTCTTTAGTATTTGATGTATCACTGCCAGCATCTGCCTACCTCATAAGATAGTACCTGCAAACACAAAAGTACATCAATACAACCATATCAAATAATCGATAATTAATTAAAGAGTTGTAATAATATCAACTATAGTAATAATCTATAAAAATTATCAAGTGCAGAATTAAGCATGCAATCTAAACACCATAGTAACAAGTCAAACCATATAATCCAAATTAAGTAAGGTAACCAACAGTCAGTTATACATTATTAATAACAATGTTTTAAATAGTAAAATTAATTATGAAAATATGGGGTCATAACATGTGGTCCATCATTTTGCCCTCCATGATGGAAACTTTATAAGTCATATATGTCCATGTTTCCTTCTTGGGAATGCTAAAAAATATTTACAAAATTCAGTATTACCTAGGTAGTTTTGCACATGGTGATTAGGGATGCAATCGTGTGGGTGTCCATGTGATGGTCAAGAATGTAATCTACAAGTGGTAAAGGCTACATAACTACACATATGTAATAGTGGCATATTCACATAATAGGTTTTTACTCATTTTGGTTTTTGTTGGGAAGAAAATCATGTAAATGCTTAATTACACTGAAGATGTTTTTACTAGAAATATGGCAGAAAATATTTGTCTCCGTATATTTAGATGTCATTCTTGTTAGTGATGTCAACGAATAATTCATGCTCAGCCATGAAATAAATAATTTCATGTGGGGCCTGACTGATATAACTTGCCCTAATAGAAGAAAGTAGGAATTCCTAGTAAGTTTTAGAAAGTAGTTGACATTGTGAACCTACCAAAATTTGTGCATGAAGGTGGGACATTATGGAACTTAAAAAATCATTTTAGGAATGCATGGAGGCATAATTTTAAATAGAATATTGAATGTGCACAAATTAAATCAAATATTAAATGGTCTGAGAGATAAGGCCTACGGAAAACTAGGATAACTCTATATTGTACGAAACTTGAAACCCATGACCATTGACCTCATCTAACATTTTGTTCACAAAGAAATAGGAAACAATTTTTTTTATTTTTATTTATTTATTTATTTTTTGTGAAGGTGACATTAAAAAATGAGGTTGTGTGTTTCTTCATATGGTGCATGGTAATGTATTGATCAATCTACACACAATAATGACAAATTATAAATTCTCAAAGGATAGTCACCCAAATTATAGATGTTGTGTGTTCAATCAATCCATTTCCAAATGAGTTATCCATTAATTAATAAATAACATTCATAATTATTCTACACTATGCCTAAAAAGAGTACGAATTGCACACATTATAAAGGGGTGTATAGCTTGCAAGGTGGAAACATTTTTGATTGGCCATTTTCTATTGTTAAGGGTGGATAAGGACATCATGATCACTAATTTTATTGCAATAGGGATCCATATCTGATGAGTATCTTGAATATGCATTACAATGTTGTCTATGTATGGACAAGACTTTGAGCTACATAGTCTATCTTGCAACTTATGTTTATCCATGTTGCAAATATAATAACTAATGTAGAAATTAAACTCAAGATTGACAACATATCTAAACACCAAACTTGGATCCCTAGAAAAAAGGACAAGGTGATAAAGAACATGCAATTGGTGAAAGATTTCAACATGTGTTGACTAGTGACAGTGAGTAGAAATGACAAGGTATTTTAAATGATACCATATGCTAGAGGTTGGGGACATTTTTACACCAAACTTGGATTTAGGGTGTTTGGTTGGATTTACATGCCTACTTTCATGTACAATATGATCTTCCTCATGTCTACCACTTCTTTATTATTTAACCTCACAGTGAAACATTATGTCTCATCCATGCACAACTCATTGTCTTGCTGTATGAAGTAACACACTATATCTTTTTCCACCATCACCTCCACTATAAATATCAAATTATTGTTACTTAACGCTTCATGTATAAAATATAGAATGATTATAGTAATCATTAGTTTTGTGTGCATTACTCTTGATATATACTCTTCCACTTACAAGACCCTACTTTACCCAAATATATATATATATATATATCCCTTCCTGCATAACCTTGCACCTTTGAGGCAACTGCTAGTTATTAATATTTATTTAAAAAATTATTATATATATATATATATATATATTATTAATTATATTTTATATAATAAAAATAATAATATATAAAGATATTAATATATTCATAATATTTATTTATTATTATAATAATATTATAAATATTAATACTTTATAAAAGACTTTTATTATATATAATAATATATAAAAATATTCATAATAATTAGTATACATATTTTAGTGTAAAATATGTTGCGATATATCATTCTCAAAATGTAGATATGGTTTTTTTAGATTTGTGATAAAAATAGAATGGACACTAAAATCTTTCTATATATTTTATATAAATTTATATAAGATATGTATAGTAATATTTATTTATCATTAATTTATTTTAAATATTCATAAAAATTAAAATATTTTAATTAATATTTTAAAATTATAAAATATATTAACAATCTTAAATAATATATTTTATTTATTTAAAAATAAATACTTAAAAATAAATGAAGGCTAGGTGAAGTAGAAAGAATGTCTGCACAAATTTATTTGTTAAACAATAAAATATTTTATAACAAAATTTAATCACTTAATGAAGAAAGAAAGTCCAAATAAGGAGAAGTTAGAATCAAGTAGCTTTGATTTTGAAAGTTATTATTTAAAACATGTATCATTTTAAATAAATTAAATATTTTTTTATGATAATTATTATGTTTATTTTAAAAAGATTTCATCTAACATTAATATTTAATTGAAAGATTGAAAAAAATAAACATTATTTTATAAAATTTATTTTTAATAATAATTTAAAAGAATATATAAAAATTAAAATTAAATGTACAAACAATAATTAATGTATAATAAAATTAATTAAAATGAAGGATAAATATTTTATAATATTTTTTTTAGTTTGATATCTAGATAAATAAAAATAAAAATAAATTAGTTTTAATTTTGAAATCTATTACCCAAAACAAGTTTCATTTTAAATGGATAAAATATTTTTAATAACATTTTTAGTTTAATTTAATTTTTGGTTTTAATTTTTTTTAAAAAGGGGCAATGATCCTTTGAGTTTGGAAGCGTATTTCACTTGGATATATGTGAGATATATACTTAATATATTTTTAACATAAATAATATTTTGAATGTAGTTTTTTTCTTGAAGGCCATATTAAGATAGATAATGGAAAAGGAATCTGAACCCGAAAATGACGTGTTTCAGGCTCTGCAAGTTGAAGCTGTGCCCTAGCTTGTTCAGGCCGTAGTTAGGATTGTGCAGGAGAAGAGTGGGGGTCGGGTGCGTGGGGAGATATGGAGGCATCCAACATTTAAGAAGGACCAAGGCAGGCGTGGTTATGGCTTAGCAAGGGCCTTTAAAGACTACGCCTGGGAGGAGCTTTAGTGAAGCCGTGGGCTTGAACAGGCAGGAGCAGTAAGTAAAAACATTAGGTAATGAGTTTTCTTCCCAGACTGCGGGAGCTATAGACTAGACCTTGCTTGGGGGATCCCAAATCATGAAGGTTAATGGTTGCCTGGAGCGGTGTAAGGAGTGACCCAAACTGGTAATCCCTTTTGATATGATTTTTGAGGATGTGGAATATTATTCTAAGCACTCATTATATTGCAATTTTTTGGGTTTGAGAGTCTCCCTCCAATTTTTGGAGAGTTGGGCTAGGAGAGTGTGGGAACCAGAGGGAGAAATAGAGGTCACGTTATTGGCAAATAACTACTTCATGGTGACATTTCTATGATTGGCTGACCGCAACAAGGTTTTTAAGGGAGGACCTTATTTTTATAATCAGGTTGGACTTTTTGTCAAACCTTGGCATGTAGTGTTTAATCCTTCTGAGGAACTAGCAAATCGGGTTCCGGTATGGGTTAGGCTACATAGATTTCCTATAGAATGTTGTAGAGAGGATGTTCTCTAGATGCTAGCTTCGACACTTAAAAGCCTGGTGGGGTCTTCAACACAGAGTTTAGGTAAGAAAGTTATGACTTTTGCTTGAATTTGTGTGGAAATTGATTTGAGAAAACCATTGCCTAATGTGGTGGAGATGAGTGTGGGTTCATATTCCTGGGTGCAACAACTAGACTATGAGACCCTTCCCTTTAGGTGTCACCTATGCCATGAATATGGACACCTGGTGCGTAGGTGCCCGAAGGCTAAGTCATTGGAGCAGCAACCTCAACCGCCCCCTAGTACCACTCCAAGTGCTGATAAAGGGAAGAAGTTTGGGGTCGGCGAGGGCAAGAATGCTGAAGGTTTTGTGCAGGTGAAAGCTCAAAGCTGCAACAGAGGCCAGAAGTGGACCCTTAGGGAGCAGTAGGATGAAGACACCTTCAACAGGTTTGAAATCTTGGATGAATTGGGCCGACAAGAAGTAAACCCGAGATTAATGAGTGTGGATTAGCTTTTGGGAGAATCAGGACTGGAGATTAATTTAGCCAATCTTCCTTCAGTTCTTTAGGAGGAGTCGGTCTTACCCATGGTTTTAGAGGGGCAGACAGGGGAACAGATGGTGGTGGTGACAATTGGTGATCTGGAATAGAACATAGAGGATGTGAACCTTCTAGCTAGGACTACAGTGGTAGAAGTAGATAAGAGAGGTAAATCTTCTCCTCACTTGGGCATTCTTCAAAAGGAGGGGAAAAAGGGGATGTTAGAAAAAAGTGTTAAATTGGGGCACAAGAAGGACACATAGAGAATTAAGATGATTAGGGAGACCTTGGTATAGTCAGGTTCGGTTAAGACCTTAGACTCCCACTTTTTAACTCCTCTGAAATGATCATTATTTCATGGAATGTAAGGGGCCTGAACAGCAGCCCTAGACAAAAGGCTGTTAGGGAACTAGTTAGATGTCAAGTACTTCCTGTTCTTTTTCTTTAAGAGATGAGAGTTTTTGTGGATGATATGAGGAATATCGCACCTAAGTTATGGAGGCAAGGTTCATGTTAGTACATTGGAGCTCAGGGCTCTTTGGGGGGCGTGGCATGTTTCTAGAATCCATGAAAGATCCAAACTATGTCCTAGATTTCCTTTAAGTCCTCTTTATCTATTATTGCATCATGTATTGAGTCGAGTGAATTAGTCCTTTTTTCCAATATCTACGCTCCTATAGATTTCCAAGGTAAACTTCTTGTTTAGAAAAATATCCACTTTATTCATCGATTATTTCCTTACTTGCCTTGGATTGTTACTGGAGACTTAAATGCTATTATTGATTTAATGGAGAAAAGAGGAGGTAATGCAAGACAAGAACCATCTTCTCTACTGCTATGGGATAATATTGCAGCACTCAATTTAGTGGATATCAAGCTTAGTAATGGATGCTTTACCTATAATAATAGAAGGGTGGGGGACATGTTCATTGCTAAGCGTATAGATCAATTCATGACCTCCTGTTATTTGGTGAGGGGATTGTGGTCTTCTAGCTTGGAGATACTTGATTGGAGGGGTTTGGACCATTAGCCCATAAAATTGGTAATCTCTTCAGCCCATATGCCTTAGAAGCCACCGTAAGTTTCAGCTCATGTGGTTCAGGGACCCGAACCTATCTGGACGGGTGGCAGAATGGTGGAGGATGGGCAGGACTGCTGTTGGAACAGCAATGTATACTTTTGTTAAGCTTCTCCAATTCATCAAATACCAACTCAATAGGTGGAACTGACAAAGTTTTGGGAACATCTTCCAAAGTAAAAATGAGGCTCAAATGGAGTTGAATGACATTACCATATTCATTAGAGAGGAGGGGATGACTGAGTTTTTGCTAAGGGAGGAAGCCAGGGATTTAAAAGCATTGGAGGAATGGGAACTAAGGGAGGAAATATTTTGGAAACAAAAGGCCTAGATTGAATGGTTTTAAGAGGGGGATAATAACATAGCCTTCTTCTTCAATTTGGTTCAAGGCAGACATCATGGCAATGGGATAACGTCTTTGGTGATGGATAGCGAGGAGACTGTTTCTTCTATGCAGGGTATCATTAATGGAGCAGTGCAGTATTTTGCTTCATTATTTAAGGAGGAAGCGCAGGGGGACTCGGCTAAAGAGGTTTAGATCCTTTCCTATATTTCTTCTTTGGTGACCATGGATATGAAAGTGCATCTGATGAGGGATATATCCTTGGAAGAGTTAAAGAGGATTGTTTTTATGATGCAGAAGGGAAAGGCGCCTAGTCTAGATGGCTTCTCGATTGAGTTCTTCCAAGAATTTTGGGAAATTATCAAATTAGACCTACTAGTAGTTGTAAAATAATCTTAGAGGAACAAGAAAATGCTTTGGGCTCTGAACTCTACCTTCCTAGCTCTCATTCCCAAGGGAGAAGGAGCTAATCAGTTGAGTCTTTTTTGGCCCATTTCCCTTTGCAATGTCACTTATAAAATTATATCTAAGCTGATTGTTGAGAGGTTAAAAAAGTGGTTGCCAGCGCTTATTTCTATGGAGCAAGGTGGCTTTGTGGAGGGTCGACAGATTTTGGATGGGGTGGTGATGGCTACAGAGACTATACACTCCATGACCCAGTCCAATGCTAAGGTGATGTTTATCAAGCTGGACATGTCAAAGGCCTATGATAGAGTTCGGTGGTCCTTCCTCTAAAAGGTCTTGGGTGCCTTTGGTTTTAAAGAGGATTAGATACGTTGGGTTATGAGTTGTGTAAACTCGACCTCCTTTTTAGTTTTGATTAATGGTGAGCACTCTAATCTCTTTGGGGCTTTTCACAAATTGCGGCAAGGCGACCCTCTCTCTCCCTATTTGTTTCTTTTGTTGGTGGAAGGCTTGGGTTAGTTGATCAAAAGGAATGTGAATGATGGCGCTATTCAAGGATGGCAGTGGGGAGGGGGACTCCTTGTACAATCTCACCTCCAGTTTGTGGACGATGCAGCTTTGATGGGCATGGCTATTATTAGGGAGGCATCTAACATTTGTAAAAACTTGGATGTTTACCTTGTTGCCTCAGGATAGGTAATTAATGAGGGCAAGTCATCTATTTTTTTTAACACTCCACCTTCCATACAATAAAGAGTGGCTCATATCCTCAAGTTCCAAATTAGGAGTCTCCCATTGCTATATCTTGAGATTCCTATCTCTGCTGGTCGATAGTCTAAGGAGTCATAGCTGGCAATCCTAGCTAAATTTTATGACAAAGTGAATCATTAGACCCATCGTTGGTTATCCTTTACTAGTCGGGTTCAATTGATTCAATCAGTGGTGTAGGATCTTCCTATCTATAGGTGTATGATCCAAGTGGCACCAATGAGCTTTGTTAAGGACCTGGATTCCTTAACAAGATAGTTTTTATGGGCTGGGAATTTTTCTTCAACCAAGTGGAGCCTTATTAAGTGGAAGGCAGTTTGTAGCCCAAATAGGTTTGGGGGGCTAGGATTATAGCAACCAGTGTTATCTGGTACTTCTTTCGCAGCCAAACTATATTGGTTTTGGTGTGTGGAATAGGATCGGCTATGGGCTAGAGTGTTATCCCACAAGTAATTTTTTGGGATCCCTCGGAGGGATATTCCATGGTATGACTTGGCAAGTAAAGGCTCAGTGATTTGGACTATTCTCAAGAAAGGAGCAATATTTATTAAGAGGGTCTATTCTGGATTTGCAAGAGTGGGGTAGAGGCACAGTTCTGGCATGACTCTCAGGACTGTTACCCTCCCATAATTAGCCAATATCCTCAGTTGAGTATTCTAGCCCAGAGGTTCTATGAAGCTGGTTTGATAAGGGTGTGTGACTTTAAATCCCTCTCCCTTTAGGGGTAGGTGACGGTCGCTAGATAGAAGACCCCAGAGGAGTGGTCGATTCTTGGTTTGGAGGCAGAGTGCACAGAGCTATAGTATATTTTGTCCTATCGCAGTTGTAATGCACTTATGGATAGTGATGAGTTAGCCTGGTCCCCTAATCCCAAGGGGAAGTATATTGTGTCCTATGGTTATCAGGAGCTGATTTTTCAACAATATGAGGATAAGGGGAAGTCCAATGGTGGAAAAAAGTCTAGAATAGATTCTCTTGGCTGAAGTGTAATTGATTTACATGGACTTTAGTGTGGAACAGATGCTTGACATAGGACAATATTCAAAAGTGGGGCTTTGCTGGCCCTTCAAGGTGTGTTCTTTGCAATCAAGAGGAGGAAGACTCATCTCACCTTTTCTTTCATTGTTCCTTCACTTTTCAATTATGGCATTTATGGTGGGATGTGTGGAGGTGCCAATGCACTCATGTAGTTTCTCTGGCAGAGTTTTAGTCAAGAGTGGGTCGTCCCCCCTCTTTGACTCCCTTCTTGCAAGATGCATGGTACGTTGGCCCTATTTTTTTGCTCTGGCAAGTATGGCTAGAAAGAAATTGTAGAATTTTTAGGCAGGAAAAAATGGTGACTCAGCAAGTTTGGAGTAGAATTAAAGGAATGATTCAGGAATCTATTGAAGTGAAGAGTGAGGTTACTTTGCCATTGAAGAAAGGGGACGCTGAATTATTGGATAGATTTGGCATATGAGAGTTATCTCCAGTTTTAGTGTGTGTCAGGAGAGGTATACAGGGGAAGCAAAAAGTTCAATGATTGGGGAAATGGATGCCCCCACCCACTGGGCTTTTGAAAATTAATATGGATGGATCATCCAGGGGCAATCCAGGGGTGGCTGGGATTGGTGTGATTGCTAGGGATTTTTTGGGATTTGTGGTTTTTATTTTCTCATCATATTAGGGAGTGCAGACTGTTAATAAGATGGAAGGTTTGGCTATCCTATATTCTTTGAGGAGAGATTATGCTTTAGGATGGAGGAGGGTGATTTTTGAAGCTGACTCTCAAGTCCTAATTAATTTGCTCCTGGAGAGGAAAAATTTAGATGTGAGCTGGAAATTGGCCATGATAGTGTAGCAAATATTACAGGTGAGTTCCTTAATGGATTTTGTATCTTATGCCCACATTCCATGGGAATGGAATAGGACAGTTGATTGCTTGGCAAAATGGGCATCGAAAGGTGGAGATGGTCGTAAGGAAGATGAATGGGAGCAGTTGCTCGATGATTTACGTCAGGTATTGGAACCCATTCTTGTTGAAGATGTCGGTGGAGTTGAGGCGTGAGGTTGTTCTTTCTAGCTTTCTTGTCTTTGGGTTGTTTTGGTGTTTTTGTAATATGTTGTTTTAAGTTTTAATAAAGTTTTTACCCCTTTTTAATTTAAAAAAAGGCCATATTAAGATAATACTTTTTATATTGTGAAATATATATGTGTGAAAGATGTTTAACTTCATACTTTTTTTGTTATTTGCTTTTAAAACTATATTTTTGTAAATTTATATTTAATTTTATTTTTTATTTAATTTTTCTTGTTTTATATTTTTTTTTCAAAAATATAATTTATCACAATTCAATTTGGTAAGTTATATTTACTTTTAAAAGATCACATTTAATATTAATATTTTATTAACATAAACATTATTTTATAATATTTAATTTTATCATTTATATATATGAATGATAAAATTAAATTTTATAAAATAATGTTTAACTTATTTTCTTTTTATTTGTTAATGCACCAAAAATATAATCATATAAAAATAAATTGTTTATAATTTATTTTATTTTATTAAGAAACTAAGAGAACTTTTATATATATATATATATATTGTTTTAAATTCACAATTAGTTTAAAATTAATTAATTTTAATTTTTAATCTATTATCCAAAACAAATCTCATTTTGAGAAAAATATAAACATTATAAGAGCATTACACACACTTTTAATTTTGAGTACCTTCTTAATCAATGTCATTTTATAATTTCATGGACTTTATTTTATATATTAATTAATTTGATTTATAAAATAAAAATAAAAAATTACGTTATTGTAATCTCGTGGACCCTTTTCACACATTTTTTGGATTTTATATGGATAGATCATGCACATATTAGATTGAGAATCATATCTCTTATTAATCTCAATAAAACTTGAAAGAATATATGTTGTTGACATACATTCAGATGAAGATATTTCACTAATGTGTGATCACATCACTTGTTGAGTATGAAGTCTCCTTTATTACTTAATAATATCTACCTATAAATGAAAACATAAATTTAGAATAACATAATATTGATGTGGAGACAAATCTATGGAGGCATCCTCCATATAGAATGCCTTCGACATAAATACTAAAATTTCATAAGTGAATTATTACCACTTTGAGGAAGTAAGGATGGTCAAAATTTGGGCTTGCTCCTTACTCTAAAATTGCACTCTCTTATTCAAACTTTATGCTCAAGTATTTGGCCAAGCCTCCCGATTTAAAGTTTTGATCACTAGAGTCTATTTACAAAACTATTTTTCTATAAATTTCATGTCTCATATTCAATCCACTTAATTCATTTTATTTTGAAGATGAATATGCCACAATCACACTTTTTATAATGTAAATGGCCAAACCAATTATATCCTACTATGTTTTAAAATTATTTATTTTATTTAAAATGAAAAGTCCAATGTTTAGTTAGTGTATGCTCATATTGTACACCAAACTTGGATTGAGGGTGGTGGTTGGATTTACATGCCTACTTCCATGTACAATATGGTTTTCCTCTTATATACCATTTCTTTATTGTTCAACCTCATAATGAAACATGATGTCTCATCCATGCACAAAACACTACATCCTTTTCCATCATCACCTCCACTAGAATTATCAAATTATTGTTACTTAATACTTCATACATAAAATGTGAAATGATTATAATGATCATTTATTTTGCATACATTACTCCTCCCGAGATATATAATATTTCACTTACAAGACCCCACTTTACCAAAAAAAAAAAGAATATTATATCGCTTACAGCGTAACCTTACATCTTTAAGACAACTGCTAATTATTAATATTTATAGAAGACTTTTATTATATATATATATTATATTATATAAAGATATTAATAATATTTATTTATTATTATAAATTTATTAAATATTTAAAATATTTATTTAATAATATTTATTTATTATTATAATAATATTAATAATATTAATATTTTATGAAAATATTTATTATTATATATAATTAATTATAATTAGTATACATATCTTAAATAAATTTATGTAGAATATGTCATGATATATCATTTTCAAAGTGTACAAATAATTTTTTTAAGTTGTGATAAAAATAGAATAACACTAATATTTCTCAACATATTTTATATAAAATATATATACTAATATATATTTTTCATTAATTCATTTTAAATATTCATAAAATTTAAAATAGTTTATTTAATATTTTAAAATTAAAAAAAAATATTAACAATCTTAAAACATATATTGTATTTATTTAAAAATAAATATTTAAGATAAATGATTCCTTTAAGATTAGATGGAGTAGAAAGAATGTCCCCTTAAATTTATTTGTTAAACAATAAAATGTCTTATTAAAAAAGGTCCCTTAATGAAGAAATAAAGTCCAAATAAGGAAAATTTAGAGTCAATTAGCTTTGATTTTGAATGTTATTACTTAAAACATGTTTCATTTTAATTAGATAAAATAACTTTTAATGATAATTATTATGTTTATTTTTTAAAAATCTCATCTAACATTAACATTTAATTGAAAGAAAAGAAGGTAAAAATTATTTTATAAAATTTAATTTTATTAATAATAATTTTAAAATATATATTAAAATTAAATGTGAAAAAATAAATATTATATAATAAATTATAATAGAAATAGTTAAAGTTAACAATAATTATTTTATTGTATTTTTTTTCTTGAAATTTAAATATTAAAAATTAATTAATTTTAATTTGAAATTTATTATCCAAAACACATTTCATTTTAAATTGATAAAATATTTATTAATGACATTTTAATTTTTAATTTTTAATTTATAAAGGGAAATGATCCTTTGAGGTGGACACATCAATAAGTTGGAAGCCTTTTTCTCTCTCTCACTCACTCACACACACACACACACATATATATATATAAATAATAAGCTTTTAGCATAAATAATATTTATAGATGTATTATTTTCTTGAAGGCCAAATTAGGATAATACTCTTCATATTGAGAAGTGTATATGTGTGAAAAATGTTTAGCTTCATATATTTTTGTTTGTTTCTTTAAAAACTATATTTTTGAAAACTTATATTTAAGTTAAATTTTTTTTGTCTTATCTTATTTTATTTTTCACAAATTTAATTTAACAAAATCTGATTTGTTAAGTTTACATTAAAAATTTTTCATTTAGTATTAATATTTAATTAATAAATAGAAAGAAAATAATGTAAATATTATTTTATATAATTTTAATTTATAAAAATTATATAAAAAACTAATAGTTAATTTTATATATATATATATATATATATATATATATATATATATATATATATATATATAATTCATTTAATTTTAAAAATTATTTAGTTCTAAATTCACTATTATTTTAAAATTAATTAACTTTAATTTTTAAATCTATTATCCAAAATATATCTCATTTTAAATTTTTAATCCTTCAAGAATATACAACATTATAAGAGCATTATACACAGTTTATATATATATATATATATATATATATATAAACATATAAACTTGTGAATCAATGTTAGTTTATTCTAATCTCATGGAATTTATTTAGTTTGCATTTGAAAGATTAATTAATTTGATTTATAATGAAAAAAATATATTTCATTAGTAGATAGAGCATGCACATATTAGATTGAGAATGAGACCTTTGATGATTGTGAAACTTGATAGTCTTAATGAAACTTAAATGTAGATATGTTGTTAGCCTACACTCAAATAAAAATATTTTACTAGTGTATAATCAGGTCACTTGTCGAGTATGAAATCTCCTTTCTTTTTTAATAATATCTACCTATAAATGACAACATAAATTAATAATAACATAATATTGATGTGGAGACTACTGCTAATATAATCTAACACATGAAAAGAGATGAAATCAAGATCGTACCCATAAAACAAGTACTAGTTATTAATATTTATAGAAAATTTTTATTATATATAATAATTATAATATCTAAATATATTAATAGTATTTATTTATTATTATAAATTTATTAAATATTTATAATATATATTTATTATTGTAATAATATTATTAATATTAATATTTTATAGAATTATTATATATTATATTATATATGATAATATATAAAAATAGTAATAATATAAACTAATATGTCAATAATATTTATTTATTATTTTCTATTTATATATATATATATATATGATGATGATGATGATGATGATGATGATGATGATGATGATGATGATGATGATGATGATGATGATGATGATGATGATGATGATGATGATGATGATGATGATGATGATGATGATAGTTGTATATAATTATATATAATAATTAGTATAGATATTTTAGATAATTTAATGTAAAATATATTATTCTCAAGATGTATATATGATTTTTTATAAAAATAAAATAGACATTAATATCTTTATTGACATATTTTATATAAAATAGATATGCTAATTTTTATTTTTCATTAATTCATTTTAAATATTCATAAAAATTAAAATATTTTATTTATTATTTAAAATTATAAAAAATATTAACAACTTTAAACTATATATTTTATTTGTTTAAAAATAAATAATTTAACATAAATGAGTCCTTTAAGATTAGGTAGAGTAGAAAGAATGTCCTCTTAAATTTATTTTTGTTTAAAATATTTTATTAAAAAAAAATAGTCCTTTAATGATGAAAAAAAGTCCAAATAAGAAAAAGTTAGAATCAGTTAACTTTGATTTTGAAAGTTATTACTTAAAAAATATCTCATTTTAAATAGATAAAATAACTTTTAATAACAATTATTATATTTACTTCAAAAAGATCTCATCTAATATTAATATTTTATTGAAAGATTGAAAGAATAAAAGGTAAACATTATTTTATAGAATTTATATTTATTTATATAATAAAATTAAATGTAAAAAATTAAATATTGTATAATAAATTATAATAAAATTAATCAAAATTAATCATAAATATTTTATAATAATTTTTTCTCCTCAAATATAAATAAATAAAAGATAAAATTAATTAATTTTAATTTTGAAATCTATCACCCAAAAACATGTTTCATTTTAAATTGATAGAATATTTTTTAATTACATTGTTAAATTTTTTATTTTATTTTTTTAAAATTTAAAATGAAAAAAGGGCATTGATTCTTTGAAGTGGACACATCTATAGGTTGGAAAAGTATTTCGTTTAAATATATGTGAGATATATACTTAATAAGTGTTTAGCATAAATAATATTTTTAATGTAATGTTTTCTTAAAAACTATATTAAGATAATACTTTTTATATTGTGAAATATATATGTGTGAAAGATGTTTAACTTCATGCATTTTTGTAGTTTTTTTTTAAACTTATATTTAAGTTGATTTTTTTTTTTTTCTTATTTTATTTATATATATAGATAGATATATATATATTTTTTCAAAAATTTAATTTAATATAATTGATTTATTAGATTATATTTATTTTAATATAAAAAAATTGCATTTAATATTAATATTTAATTAACCAATAAAAAAAATAAAATAAACATTATTTTATAAAATTTATTATTATCAATAGGAATAAGTATGTATATATATAATAAAACTAATAATTAATTATATATATTTCCTTTTCTTAAAATCATTTTGTTCTAAACATCATTTAACTCTAAATTCATCATTATTATAAAATCAAATAACTTTAATTTTTAGATTTATTATCCAAAACATGTCTCATTTTAAATCTTTAATCTGTAGGAATATATAATATTACAAGAGTATTTTACACACTTTTGTTATACATATTTTTTGAACTAATCTATGAATCAATGTCATTTTATTGTAATCTTATGGACTTTATTTAGTTTGTATTTTGAATTAACTTGTGAGTTAATGTTATTTTATTGTAATCTTATGAATTTTATTTAGTTTGTTTTTCAAAGATTAATTAATTTGATATATAATTGGAGAAAAAAAATGTGTTAATGGATAAAGCGTGCACATATTACACTGAGAATCAAACCTCTGATGATTGTGAAACTTGATAGTTTCAATAAAACTTAAATGAAGATATGTTGTTGGCATACATTCAAATGAATATATTTTGCTAGTGTGTGATCACATCACTTGTTGAGTATGAAGTCTCCTTTCTTAATAATATCTCCCTATAAATGACAACATAAATTTAGAATAACATAATATTGATGTGAAGACAAATCTATGGAAGCGTCTTCTCTATAGAATTCTTCCAACATAAATATTAAAATTTCATCCCTGTATTATCCTTATCTTAAAATTGCACCCTCTTGTTCAATCTTCATGCTCAACAGAAACAACTATTTAGTCAAACCTCCTGATTTAAAATTTTGGTTACTAAAATCTATTTACAAAACTATTGTTCTATAAATTTCATGTCTCATATTCAACCCACTTAATTCATTTTATTTTGAAGATAAGAGTCCCACACTCACACTTTTCATACTGTAAATCGCCAAACCAATTATATAATACTGAATGTAAAAAATATTTATTTCTATTTAAATTGAAAAACCCAGTGTTTATTTAATGAATGCCGATTAAGGCATCATCCCTATCTAAAACGATAATTGATCGGCATTCACTTTCCAGAATCTAACCCAGCCGATTAATTCACTCGATTTACCAAACAAACGCTGTCGTTGCTTCCAGAATCTCAACCGCCAACCCGGCAGTCGGCAACTTCATTTGCCGCGAGTTTATTTTACGGAACCGCTGACTAAACCACACGTGTCCGAGATCTCACGGTTTCGGAAGTAGGGGTTTTTGGGATCCACTGAAGGACGGAATCTTCCATCATTAAGGGATTTGGAAGAGGGGGTTGAAGGGACCATTGAAGGACGTGATAATTCTCCGTCTATCTATGGTGGACGTTATCTTGCGGGCACGCGATCGCATGACCCTTTGAGCAGAATCCGTTGGTGTAGAGGTTCTGGTGGGTCTTATTGGCGGTCGGCGGGAGAGGTTAACACAAAAACGTCGGCGGTGACGTGGGCACTAACCCTAATGTGTTCGTTTTTGAACCGCGGTAAATAGAATAGCTACCCATCCCCAGTTCCTATAAATTGAATTCGTCTTTCATTGATCTGCATATACAGCAGAACAGAGCCTTTCTTCCTATTTTTGTGTTGGGTGTGTTGTGCTTGATTGGATTTATTGCAGAAAGAAAGGAAGGAAGGATGTCTATGTTTTCTGGTTTAGTCGCCTTGGATCTCAGGGAGACGATCGAGACGATGAAAGCTGCGATTTCTGATTTTATGAACGTGGATCTCAGTGATGACACTGAGAAGATTATTGCTGAGTATATATGGTGGGTTTTGCCTGGTTTTTTATTTTGGTTTAGTTATTTAGCTTTTTGGGTATCATTTGAATTTCTCCGATGTTTCTGGGTTTACTGTTCTGACCCGATTATTTGTTGTGTGCAGGATCGGAGGATCTGGCATGGATACTCGCAGCAAGAGCAGGGTGAGTTGTTTCAATTCCCACTGTTTAATCTTTCTGAAATGTGTGCAATCTATGTTCATGTTAAACTGCAGAAACATGTGTGTTTCTGTGTTGCTTGAGTGGCCCTACTTTCTGATTGCGGCTGTGCCAGCTCAATGTAGGGAACGTGCAAGGAGGGCTAGAAGGAAGACTAGTTTTAGTTTGGATTTTCCTATGCCATCAAATCATTAGGTCTAGATTTATTCAAGGCCTGTACTAATGATTTCATGGTGTAAAAAGTGAGGGGGCAAGGCCTTGAATGGGTTATATGCCATCTTGGAGACTGAGTCTAAGTCAGGGGAAGTCTTTTTAGAAACAAAATGGACTCGCATGTTACAAGTAAGTCGAAGGCGTTGAACGGGTTCTATGTTTGGTTTATCTACAGGAAAGGTCAATTTATGTTTGGTTTTAGGAAAATTCAGAGAAGATGACTGTATGATGTCTGAAGGGAAGCACGCCTTAGGAAATCATTGTGTAAAGATAATCGTGTTTAGTCTGCAGCATCATGTATAGGGAACTTGTCAGTATAAATCCATAGGGCAACATATATTTAGTAAAAAGACTAAGGATAAGTCCATCACGGCAACGTAGATTTCATAAAAAACCCCAAGCATAAGGCCATCAGGCTGTGTTCTAGCGTTAAGTTGGATTGCTTGCTGTCTTGATGATCCACATTCATGCATGCTCCCAGTATATATGCTGTATTTGTAATCAGTAATTTTTTCTAATTTTGTGTGTATAGATTTTAGTATCATTTTCCGTGTTCAAAAGGGTTTCAATCTATTTTAAAAATTATCAAACATCATGGCTGTCTGCTTTTAGGATTTTCTAACATTTATTTTGTGTGGCATGTTCAGACCTTGTCTGGCCCCGTTTTTAATCCAAAAGCTGTTCCAAAGTGGAATTATGATGGATCTGGCACTGGACAGGCCCCTGGAACGGACACTGAAGTCATCCTGTAGTAAGTTCCTTTTACCTGGGAATCAAAATTGTTATTGATCAGGGATCAGATTGTGTGGAAATCTAAGCATGCTCTGTTTTTCTTTGATGTGTTAGCCCTCAGGCTATCTTCAGGGATCCATTCCGTAAGGGGAAGAACATCTTGGTAAATGACTATCCCAATAAAACATAGATAAATTGCACTCTTGGATGTTTGGATTGGATCTTTGTCATTTTTTGACACGGGTTGATGGGTTGTTTGTGCGTTTCAGGTATTGTGTGATACATACACCCCAGCTGGAGAGCCTATCCCCACCAACAAGCGTGCAGCTGCCGCCAAAATATTTAGGCACCCAGCTGTTGCTGCTGAGGAACCATGGTATGGTAAAACGCTGGTAGCCATACATTCCATTGTTTTTTTATCAAATGAATGATTTGGATGCCCATTGCTGAAGATCACAATTGTATGCAATAGGTACGAGATAGAACAAGAGTACACCCTTCTGCAGAAGGATGTGAATTTGCCTCTTGGATGGCCTGCGAGTGGTGTCCTTGGTCCCCAGGTACTAAACCAACCTTCAGTAAATGCCGCCTTTCATGCATTCCATTGGTTTTTTCTATCAGATGTATGTTTTCATGCTCGTAAATTGTATCTTAAGGTGAAGGGGTCTGAAATTCAAGAGTTAGAGTTTAAAAAGGGGTCAGAAATTTTGTATGATTAGAGAGTAGTACTTTTAGCAGGGAGTTATGTTAATCATAGAAGCAGAAATTGCGATTAATCGGAATTATTCGCCAATCGCTGTCGAAATCATTTTTTCCAGTCAAAAACCGGCGTTTTTAACTCATTCAACTCCTGCGAGGAAATAAAGCGTTGACTTTGAGGAGTAATTCGAAAAAGACTTGAAAAAATCACGATTAAATGGCGATTTCCACTGAAAACTTATTTTTTAATTTATATATTAAAAAATTGAGTTTTTTTTTTAAAAAAAATCTGTTCATATTTAACTAAAATCTGTAAAAATATATAAGATATTCATGTTCGTTAACCCTCACCCTAAGTTAGGATTAGGGGTTTTTTTTTTTTTTAAATATTAATAATTTAAATTTAAATCTAATCCTAATCTAGTTGTTAGGATTTTTTTAAATGTAATTATTTTTAATAAATTTTTATAATTTGTAATCATTAAAAAATAAAAATTATAAAAATATTAAAGACAAAAATTTATTGTAATGAATTAATATTAATTACCTTGATTAATAAAAATTAGAAACTATAAAACAAATCTTGTTTCCTAACTCTAACCCTAACTATATGGTACGGTTAAGAATAGTTTTTTTTTTTTTTTTTTTTTTAAGTTTTAATATTACATTTTAAAAGTCACCATTTTTTTAAATATATTTTTGTAGTTTGTAATTATATAAAATTAAAATCTATAAAAAAATATTAAAAAATAATATTTTTTTACAATGAATTAATGTTAATTTCAGTGAATAAAAATTAAAAAATTACAAAAAAAAACTATTCTTTATGCAATTGAAATGTCTAATATGTATCTAGATGCAATAGAAATGCATTTAAATTTTTTTTATTTTTTTTTAAATAGTTTTTTTTTTCTGTTCTGTATTTTTCTAGGAGTTTGAAGTTTTCCCATTTTTTCCCAATTAATCATGATTTTTTAAAAACACTTACACTTTTGAAAAAACTATTTTTTTTCAGACTTAATACTACTATAATGTTAACAAAAAACAGTGTTATTACAACCTTCATCCCAAAAACTGTGATGGATATTATTAAAATCTTTCATTCATCCATTCATTCTGAAAAAGGATATAATTTTCAGACTTAATACTACTATAATATTAACAAAAAATAGTATTATTACAACCTTCGATCCCAAAAATTATAATGGATATTATTAAAATCTTTCATTCATCCATTCATTCAGGAAGGATATAATTATATATGTTGTCTATAAGTGATTAATCTCAATTGCCCACAGCTGAAAAACCTATTGTAGGTCAAACGTATCTGGTCACCATTATAATTTATACCAGAGCGTTATCCTCGATCTGATGACGAATGTTTTTGTCATGATAATAGGGGCCTTATTACTGTGGTACCGGAGCAGACAAAGCGTACGGACGTTATATTGTTGATGCTCACTACAAGGCCTGCTTGGATGCAGGAATTAACATTAGTGGTATTCATGGAAAAGTCATGCCTGGTCAGGTAATGATAATTTGAAACCGCTTGAATGCTATTATACTGAGAAGCATTGAAATGGCAGGTAATATTTACTTAACACTCAATTTATTTTCTGGAACAGTGGGAATTCCAAGTGGGTCCATTAGTTGGTATTTCATGTGGCGATCAAGTGTGGGTTGCTCGATACATTCTTGAGGTAGTTTTCAAATACTTTTTCAGCAACTAAGTTTCACGTTGAATGGGTTCTCTTTACTTCAATTTTTATTATTGGGTTTATATTCTTATTCAACTACCACTTTGGGTGCAGAGAATCACAGAAAATGCCGGGGTTATAGTCTCCTTTGACCCCAAACCCATTGAGGTCAGTCATTCATTCTGCTTAATACAACAAATTTAAGACTCTTTTATTTTCATATCAATATTTGCATAGTATTAATGATCTCGTCAAATTTAGAAATGCTTAAAAAATTTACAGGACTAAAATGTCATTACTTGAGACTACATTGACAAGAATACAGACTCAATACAGTTTGGAGTGTGTTTTTCATAATTTTTTCCCCCGCCTTTACGCAAGTCATTCCAATTCTAAATTCATATATCCGGTGATTGGCTCAACCTCTAGGGTGATTGGAATGGTGCTGGTGCTCATACAAAGTACAGGTTGGTAATCATAGCCGCAGAAAAATATCTAACTTGTGCTAGAAATCTTTGATTCTAATAATCAGCTTGATCATAGCTGCATAAAAAGATCTATCTTGAACTAGAAATCTTTGATTCTAATAATTAGCTTATTCTGTTTCAAATCTCAATTTTGACAGCACCAAATCTATGAGGAACGATGGTGGAATTGATGTGATCAAGAAGGCCATTGAGAAGCTGGGATTGAGGAACAAGGAACACATTGCTGCCTACGAAGATGGCAACGAGAGGCGTTTGACTGGCCGACATAGTACACCAGATATTAACACTTTCTCATGGGTAAATCTCATATTGCATGAATGTTGATATCAACATTTATTGTGATATTTATACCAAATTCAAATGAATTTCAGCCTGAACTCTGTTTGGTTGCTTTTCTTTGATTAAGGGTGTTGCTAACCGTGGGACATCTATCCGAGTTGGCCGTGACACAGAACGTGATGGCAAAGGTGAGTTTTCTTCTGTCAGCAGGGACACTTGCACTAAATATGCTATAAATTGTCATATAGTAAGGCCTGGCAGTTGCAGTAACAAATGTTGCAAACCTATACTAATATTTTTTTGCAGCCAGCCTTGTTTATTTTGTGTCGCATAGAGAACAGAATTGCAGTTTCCAAATGAGATACTGAGATGTATGCTATTGGTTTGCAGGTTACTTAGAAGACCGTAGGCCAGTGTCCAACATGGACCCCTATGTTGTTACATCTATGATTGCCGAGACTACCATACTTTGGAAACCATAGTAAAGTTACAGGCCTCATGAATACTTTATAAAGGATTTTTGGCATATGACGAATTTTGGCATACGATGATTTTCTTTTTCTTTATATATTGAAAGTTAAGTTACCGAGTTTGGTTCTGTTATGTTAATGCATGCATCATCTTCACTGTCATTGAGTACTAAACTGTGTGTTTTGTTTTGCTAATGCATGCATAATCTTTACTGGCCTTGAGTACTAAAATGTGTAACCTTGGAATTCTCTTTCAATTCTTTTTGAAGGAATGAATGACAAAATCAAAACTGCCTGGGTCAATTCTAGAGAAGCTAATCAAACACGAGTATGCGTATGCCTTAAAAAAATACTTTGAAACATATTAGTATAACTATATGATTAATTATTTGGTTGGTTAGTCATCCATCAGATCCTAGCTGTCAAGTAAAATCTGAGAAAAAACAGGTTTTATAATGAGGCTTGTGAGATATCTCAGAAATAAGAAACTATACATCATGTTCTTCAGAAATATTGAAGAACTAGATCGTCTTCGGACTGGGTTATGATAAAATATGATCGCTTTCTATTGGTCACCTTAATTGGAAATGGATGGTGCTTTAATACAGGAATACAATAAGAATATTTGATATATCATTAGATCCTAGTTTTATGATATTGTAATTGTAAAAATAGTTGAAGGTGATCTAGAATTTATTTAGGAGTAGATATGTAGTAAAAAGTTCTTATAGATTATAAAAATTGTAAAATTTATATTTGCAAAAGAAATTTAGGAGGTTTAAATGTAAGATTAAATTAAAAAGATATGTATAAAATACTTTTTATTGGTTATAAAGTGTCTAAAACTTTTCTGTGGTTGCTGCAACTTCTTGTCCCCAGTGGCTACCCATCTCTAAAAATTTTTTTTATGTAATCGTTGCTCATATTTTTCAGGAAAAATTTCAATATTTAACAATTCAAAAGATTTACAATTACGTAAGATCACCTGCAACAGCAAAATAATTGCAGTTGCTCCCTCCATGAAATCACAACCTTAAACTATCTGATGTTTCTTTACTATTTAAGAACTGATGGAACACAACCTTTCATTGATAGCCATTTAGTCTTCATTTTCAAGAATACATAGTGTTTAAAGTAGATTTGTAATAAAAAATATTACCCTATTGGATGTTTTTGGGAGAGATAGTCGTTAGATATGAGAGCAAAAGTTGGTATAGTCATTTATTTAGGCCATAGTCCAGGTATGGCTACTAAGTTTGCACGTTTACTCTTTCGTAGTATTGCTTTATGATGCAATTAATATGCATGATTTAATTTTAAAAACTAATTGTTATAGTCAATATATGCTTTTCACTTCTCCGCTGTGTTGCACTAAAACACCTCCCGCCCCCTTCCCCCCCTTTACCATACCTTGAAATGTATTGGAAACCTCACATGATAGAAAATATTTGGACATTTCTATAATGTGTACGGATGTTTCCAACATGATAGAAAATACTTGGACATTTCTATAATGTGTACGGATGTTTCCAACATGTTTTTGGGCTTTTTGGTGGTCTCATAACAAATCGGTTGAACTATATTTTACATCCTTGTTAAGGAATAGAGGAGCCTAAACCAGCGCATATATATATATATATATATATATATATATATATATATATATATATATATAACCTTTAAGTATATATTTTAAGGTTTATCTTATATATTATGTTAACGATATGGACATGGCATGAGAATTGGATATGTGGATATGGGAATTTTTTTGTGGGGTTTGGATACGTTTTGGAATATATATATATATATATATATATATATGAGCAAAATTAACCACATAATATGTTTAGAAGGAAATAAAATATGTTAAATAACTACAAAACATAATCATAATATAATGTCAATGGAGAAATTTAGATCAATTTTAAAATAAGTACATAGTAAAAATGTTATAATGTATGGACATAAATAAAGACAAATCAGCATATTCAAGTTGCACTATATTCATTTTCTTTTTCAAGTGTGATCTCTTCATCATCATGTAGGAGTGCCATTCCCACTAGCTTCACTATGTAGGGGTGTGAATTGCCGTCTAGCTCTGTGTCAAGCAATGAAAGGTAGTTAACAAAGGCATCCAAGTCAAGAGTGTCTAGGTTCACATCTCAACACTTTGTTTTCCATTCTTTGTAATGAGGTGGTTTGTGTGAGAGAAGACACAAGTTGGAATGCACATAGACCAAATTCTCCATCATTTTCATTATCAACTTGTTGTGCTTAACTAAGTGGATAACGTTGTAGGTACCTCAGGTTCGGTCAGTTGAGGAAGAACTTGCAACCTATTGAGGCAAGTTGTAAAGTCAAATAAAATTTATAAAATTATAAAGTTACAACAAAATTTTGAAAACTTCAAAAAAAGGGTAGAGAGTAATTAAAAAAAATCTTACTTTTGATAAGATTTTTATTCCAAGTGGTTGGAGGTGGGTGGATGCTTTCTCATAGAATTACCACCAAAAGTGAGCATCCATTTTATACTTATCATGAATAGCGATAAGGGAGTGACCCATGGAGGATATAAAATGCAAAATCTCTTCTTTAACCTAGTTTTCTATTCTTTGATTGGGAAAGAGTCTAGATAATGTTGCCTTATATCCCTCAACAACCTCATCAACCTTATATGGTGCAAGATTTATGGGCAAAGAAAGGATCTCTACACTATAGTATTTGGGGGTCAAGACAAAAATAAAAAAAGCAATGGGATGGTCATTTTGTTCCACCTTTCAATGAGATGTGATTGTACTTCCTTAAAAAATCTCTTTGTAGGATCTTGTTCTTTAGCATTTATGATGGATCTAATGTTCTCAATAATTGATTTGATTCCATCATAAATCTCACCCAAACATGGATGATCCATATTTACATATCTCAATACATGATGATTGGCTTAGTAAAATAAACAAATATTCCACACATCATAAATAATCCACCATTTCACTTTTGTGTCCTCATTGTTTTTTTCCTTTCATACACTCCAAAGGTTGTTGATAACCATGCTACTCAATGCCTCATGCACCTTGACAAGTCATCTTAAGATGAGTTAATGCGAGTTAAATTGAGTTTAAGCAAATTAATAAGAAATTACAACAAATAAAATTAAAAAAAATATTCAAAAATAAAATCACTATGAATTACAAATTTACAAAACTAAATAAAAAAATATAGATGTTTAATGAATGATAAAATTAAGAGTTATCTTTAACAACTTCAACTTCAAGAAGGCCCTAAAGATGTCTTGGGACATGTGATGGTTACTTATAAGCATTGGGATCATGCTCACCTTTTCATAGACTTGTTTGATCTAGTCATTTTTTGTCCTCTATTTTTACAACATAAAGTTGAGGGAGTGAACAACACAAGGATTACAAAATATGTGTCCATACCTTACCTCAACCAATATGGTCACAGCTTCACAATTTGTGATGTTATCCATCACAATTTGGACAAAATTTTGAGGCCCCATCACCTTAATAGACTTTATCAAGATGTCAACAATGAATCATGCATCCTTCACTTACCCCTCACAATCAATGACCCTAAAAAACATTACCCCTTTAAGGTTCACTACAACCACATTAATCAATGGCCTATTTTTTGTATCTTTCCATCCATCAAAAACAATGGACACCATGGTTTGATTGACAAATCTCTGATGGGTTTCAATGCATTTTCAACTTGTTTTCTTTCTTTTGTCAATAAGGTGGTGCATAACTTTTCATATCTTAGGCTAATGAATGTAATTGCCATATCAATTTCTTTATGTTTGTCATTTCTAGGAACATTGAGTCCATGATTATGGGGCCCATAAATGTGTTGTGTATGGTTTTGGGAAGGTGATCATGTCATGATTTTTTAAGGTTCTTACTGCCTTGCCACAAAGACTCTAATTTTACTATCAGACTGCGATTATTGTTTCCATATTACCCACAAATCAAGATACTTTTCTAAACCCTCTCCTAATGGAATAATAATTAAATTGTTTTTTGCTTTTTCACCTCTAATTAAACTTAATTAAATGTATATGGATACATGTATTGCATTTTGATGTAAAACCCATTTTACCATACAACATTTTGTGTGTAGCTTTTGGAAATTCCCATTTCTTCCTCATCTTTTTTATATGTTAGGTCACCCACTTAGATCATTTTTTGCTTTCTTTCTCTCTGATCTTTCTTACTTTAGATTTTGTCATGATAGAAGAGCAAATTCTTTTTGTATCCTTCAATTGCCTTTTGATTTGGTTTACCGTCCTTGTATGATTTCATTATTTCTTTTTGCTTCCATTGATCTCAGATTTCCTTTGTTTTTTTTAGACTTTATATTGTTTATCACCCTTGATTTTTGCTTGTTATGGCTGATTCCAAAATCTCACACTAACTTCCACAAGGTAATAGGATATTTATTTCAGCACCATTCTTTTAAGTGCAACAAGTTGTGATGGAAGGTGGGTCACTAAGGATCCTTTTTTATTTTAATTTTAAATTTTGATTTGTTTTTATGTGGTCTAAAATTTATTCATTGTTACATGTCTTTTTAATTTTTTTTGCCTTTATTTTGTTAAATAATTACTTACAAAAAATAGGCAGATTGGCATATTATGATGCTTCACTATATTCATGATTATTTGTGTATTGGCATAGGTAATACTACTATATATAGCTATAGTTGGGTGGATATATAGAGAGGATAGTGGCAGGCTCTTTTCCCATTTATATAGAGAGGAGATGAGGGCATCAATGTCATGAGACCCATGGAGAGGGAATACCTCTGCCTATACATGACCTAACATTAAATGACACCCTCCCCCTCCTTACCTAACATAGGGAAGGACATAAAGGCCCTTATGTCATGAGCCTGATGGAGAGGAAAGACCTTTGCCTATGCATTAGATAATGTTGAACAAGACCCTCCCCCTCATTACCCAACATAGGTTAGGACTTAAAAGGCCTTAAGACTCTTGATCTCCTAACACTTCCAGGTCTATCAATTGAGTGTCTAAACCCAATTTGTCCATTTATATACATGTGGGTAGAGAATCAAATAGTTTTCCATTGCTCATCCAAATTAGACTATAACCTATATAACCATAGCCATATCTAGCCCAAAAGATGTATATGAGTTGGGGTAGGAATGGGGATGTGGGCATAAGAATGAGTGAGTATATATATAAGGGCG
>JARHVA010008179.1:360000-375000 GCA_037957365.1 Torreya grandis | reverse complement strand
GATGGCCCTAATAATTTTTTGAGAGGAAGACCAGGGGAAAAAATTCCAAATACACACACACACACACACACACACACACACACACACACACACACACACACACACACACACACACATATCTCCGACCATTCCAACATTCTCTAATGATGAAGTTTTGATAATTCATCTCAGTCCAAATGTAACACTAATGAATGGGTAAGGTGTTAGTTCTATAGTTTTGGGTCGATTATTGATCCAAAAAAGTCCTATACATTCATTAGTGGAATGAACAAGTAACTATGTTTGAAAACTGATCACACCTAACAACATCCATGCATCTCTATTTAGAAAAGGATTAGGGGAATCATGCATCCCTTCAAATGTTCTCTCCACTAATGGTTCAAAATATGTGGCTCACCAATGTTTGTTCAATTTTCTAGAGTTTCATAATGATGCTAATTGGTTCATCTAACATTGTTATCTATAAATAGTTGTATACAACAAGTTACCATTGCCAAACATGATAAATTATAATAGTTCGATACAAGTTCCTCAACCTCCTAATTTCAAGATGGCACAAGGACCACCATATATATAGGTATTTATCACTTTATCAACATCAAGTCAACTATAGATTCTTACCTCCATCAAGAGGAAAAAACACTTGATTAATTGGGCTATCTCTTCCTAATCATTAGTATGTCATAGCATGCATGAATGAATCCTATGTGGACCAATTCATGGAGAAAGATGGATATATATATCCCCTTGGTTGAAACCTTCTATAGCGGCCTTTCAAATATAATGCCCTATATCATGGTTTGGGTAATGTCAAGGTGAACCCACTCCCAACCATCAATCAACTCAATGGTCATTTTCATGCCCATGGAGATAGATGGGACATCTACGTGATCCTATCAATTATGAGGGGAAGGCTTGATTAGCCTATTGATTGGATTGATCTCATCCAAACATAAGATAAATTGGAGATAACCATAAGTGAGAACTGGGAAGAAGAAATTAGTTATGACTATGTATTTCACCATTATAATTGTGAACATGGGAGATAAAAACCATCTCAAATAAGACAAAAGTGTTACCCATCTTATCGGTCCTCTCCCTCAAATTAGTATATATAGATAGTTATATTAGTCATATTGAGTACAGATAATGGAATATAGGCTTAGGAGGATCTCCATTGATTAACCGTTAGGGCTTTGATGCATGACCTAGATTTATGGTTTGAGTTGGATATATTATCTAATATGACATTATGGGAAAAGTGTCAACCAAAAAAAATCATGTTCCAAATCCTAATAATAATAACCTTGACATGATTTGGAGTGGAGGAATTAAGAGACTATATTATACCTTAGAACACTTCTATTCATTGGTGCACTTGGAGCACTATTAATCATTCCTCTTCATTACATTAAGAACAAAAATATAGACTGATAGAGGTTAAAATATCACCAGGAATGCATTATTCCAAGTTGGATAATGAAATGACTCACTAAAATTCATGAGTTTTGTCCCTTGACTTGACTCATGAGTTATAGTGTGAGATACTATTTTCCATCCAAGCAGAGGGTACTTGTGAATTATAGGTGAGATTCAGTGAGTTTCAAAATTATGCTCCATTTCATTATCCATATTGGAATAGTGCATTCATGAAGATATTTTTACCTCTATCAATATGTATTCCTTTTCTTAACATAATTGAAACTCATGATTACTCACTAAAACTCTCAAGTTTTCCTATGTCAAATTGGACAAGGAAAAATAAATAATACATGGAATGTTTCATCATTTTTATTAAATTTTTTGTATTTTTCTCTTTCTTATCTACTAAGGTGATTTTTTAATTTTTTTTGATGTAGTTCATACTTTGTAATCAAATTAGATTCTTTTCTTGCCCCTTGACCTTGTAGGGGGTTGTCTCCCCTAAACCCCCACTTCCATATTCTATTGATAAAAAGAAATAGTGGTGGAAACTATATACATAGAAGGTGCTAATTTTATTACTCATATTCCCAATGGATGTTATTTAATATTTTTTTATTATTTTACATGTTATTTGAGTTTAGTTTATGAATTTATATATTTTTCAAGTAGTGACACAATTGTTGATCATTAGTATCTTTATGAATGGGTTGAACCATCTATTATCTATTATAGTTTATACATAATTGGGCAAAAAAATGCATCACTATATAGAGTGATGACATGCCATACTATAGTGAAGTGATGGACTAGACTACAGTGAGTGATACCCCTCATCTTAGGTTCATACTATGTACATAGTAGGATTAGCACTATAACATCATCCATGATACGACCTATTATATAATGTATGAGATAGAAGTAATAGTATCTATTATGTTGTAAGTAAATATAATATGATATTATAAATTTAATATGAAAATTAGGTCACTACTAGTATATAAAAAAAATCATCATAGCCAGGCAATCGATTACTCGATATTCTAATTATATACAACCTCATAGCCAATCAATCCCTATCTATCAATATAAATCCTAGTCACCAATAGATGTTGAGGTGTTTAAAATTATGTCCTTAAGGTCTCCAAGAGTTTCCATGAGTTAAATTTTATGCATGGTTCTCAATGACAAAGTGTGCCTTAGTGATCATGCATGGACCTTATAGTGTTTTCTTGGTTAGCCAAGTTGATGGATGTTAGTGATGAGTTAACCATGTTTGAGGGCTTATGAGGGGTCAAGAGTTCTTGATGTACTTTTGTAAGTGAAAATAATTCATTTAAATAGTTTTTTGAAGGTCTATTTTCTCCTAGTCATCTTGGTATAACTACCTAAGTAAGCAGATTGATGATGTCAACATTCACACGTGTGAAGGTGTGAGAAGAAAGTGGTCACATGGGTTTGTTCATATTTATGCCTAGATTATGTGTTAAAAATTTTAGGTCTTGACATGATGACTATAAAATTTTATGGTAGTGTAAATTTGGTCTCTCAAGCAACTTTCACTGGTTTCCATACTTAGTCAAATCTGCATTAAAAAATGACCCTTGCAATTCAAATAATTAAATTTACAAAAGAAAACTAGTTTTCATTATTTTGTTAATATATTTTGATTATGGATGAATTTTATGATGGTATGATAATAAAGGTGGTATATAATTTCAATTTAAATCCAATAAAAATGATTTCGAGGTTTGACTGGTCATACACTTGCATTTATTGTGGTCCAAAGTTGACTAAGGGTTTGACTTTCTTCTACAAGTGACCCAAGCAGGATGATTAAGTTTTTATTGATGGTAATTGGATTTTTAAACGTGAATTATCTATTAGAGAGTGTTTTATAACCCATGATAATAATCTATATTTATTTTGGAGGTTTGAGCAATCCATATTAAGTACGAACAATTGCTTACAAGTTCACTTTTGGTTCATTCATGGTGTTTTCATGTACAAGGCAAATGACTGGTAGGTTTTGTATATACAGAGATGTGTAGTGATGATTGTAATAACTTGAGGGTTTCTTAAGGTTTATGTTTTAAGGAAATATGTGCTTTGAAGTGGTCTTATATTCCTAGTTTTGCTTGATGAAGTGTTAAAAGGATGAATAGGTCTCTAGACCTATAAGGGCTTCTTATGCCTAATTGAAAGTTGTTATTACTTAAGGGTGATCTATAAAATTTATGGAAGACATATCTAGGTTAAATTAATCTTATTATAATTTTTATATAAGCCTTAAGAGTTAAGTTATGTCTTATATCCAACCAAGAAGATGGTGATCATGAAGGCTCTATAAAGGGCATAAACAAAGATGAAGGATTCTAGAGTTGATAAGTGAAGTATAGAGAACGGTGAGCATTACTTGTGGATAGATTGAAGATAATATCATTTTGATGGATATGTGTGTCACCTATAGGTCATATTTTTTATGTTATTATAGTGTTATTGAAGAGTTGAAGATTGAGGATGAGTGAAGAAGTGTAGAGCAATTCAAAAGGTTGTTTTGGATGCATTACTTATGTGTGAAGGATTGAAGGGTTAAAGAGAGTTTATGTTAACTGTTTATACATCATATTGAAAGGAAATAAGTGTTATAGAGGTGATTATATCATAAGGTATTATGTGGGTGCTCAACATCTAGAACAAGTGGGTACTTTTTCATGCTTAGGGGTTGGTGCTCCTTGTGAACTAGCTGCTTCACTCAAGTCTCTTGATTTTAAATCTCTTACAGGATTGTAGTCCACTTGTTTTTAGACTTGAGAGTGGTTTTTATCCCCCATGAGGTTTTTCCACATAATCGATGTGTTATGAGTGTTGATCTTACATAGTTTCCTTTGTTTTTTTGCAATAACTAGTTTATATGCTTCATGAATGATTTTGTTGATTGGTTAAGAGTTTGAAGTTTTTTGAATTGGAATTGAATTTATTGCATCACTGATTCACCCCTCTTATCAATGATTTTACATATAAAAATTATTATCAGATCCATACTTTCTTTGGAATTTTAACCACTTGAAAGTGATCAAAGGTATAATAGGTAGTCATCAAATACAAGGTGGTTTCTCTAATAAGAAATCACTAGTATTCAATGGATCTAAATATAATTTTTAGAGTGTAAAGATGAGGACCTAAACCATGTCTCTAGGTTTTAACATTCGGTAATCTATTGTCGATGGTTATTCCTCACTCGCTACTCCTCCAACTAGTTCAACTGACAAGAAGTTAAGTGAGAATAATTATAAAGCTATGAATGCTACATTTATGGCCTATCAGAGGCTAGTTTCACCATGGTAATCATTGTAAATCTGCCAAGGAAATGTAGGATAAATAGTAGACCATCTATGAAGGAGACTCAAAGGTTAAGTTGGATAAGGCTAAATTATATACCTACCAAAGATAATTTGAGGGGATCAAAATGAGGGAAGAAGATAATGTGGCATCCTATATTCTAAGATTTGATGAGGTGGTAAAAATGATTATAGGTATTGGAGAAGAGATGCAAGAAATTACTATTGTACAGAAAGTATTAAGGTCTCTCACCATCAAGTTTGACTCAAATATTTTTACTATAGAAGAGAGTCATGATCTCACCAAGATGAATATGGATGAATTGCATGGCATTTTTAATACCTATAATATGAGAGTCAATGAGGACAAACCACAAAATAAGGAAGCAACATTCAAGGTGATCAAGGAGATAAAAAAGTAAGAAGATTAAGTTAAGTCTCAAAGACTTTGATCTTACTAAAGATCAACTTGAAGCCATGATTTTAAGAAAATTGAATGTTGGATCAGGTAAATATGAAGAGAAACTTCATTTTAAATGTTTTTCATGTGGTAAAGTTGGTCATGTTGTAGCTAAGTTTCTAGATAGAGGCAAGTGTAAACACAAGGAATCCCATAAGGAATCTCATGAGGATGAGCACAAGAAATCTGAGGGTCCTAGTATAAAAAGTTATTTAATATGAAAAATGGCAAGGATTCAAATAAGAAAACAAGAGCCTTTACCATGAGGAATACAATAACTCATCTATTGAATAAGAAGGAAACACATCAAATAGTGATGATTCATCTCATGATGAGGGCAAGGAAAAACTATTCATGGCTCTTAGGGATGATGAAGGTGAATGCTCTTTAGGTAGAGATCTATTTGGTGGGGTTAACTAAGAGGAAGAAGATGAGAAAGTCACTCTTGAAGATAAATATCTGAAAACCTTAGAAGAGTTGAAGCTTTTATAAGGTAATAATAGATAGAAAGCATACTTGATCAAAACCAATGAGGAGAAAATCAGGGTCTTTGAAGAAAGGTTGAGCAATGAACTCAAAGAGCATGATGAGATCAGTCAACATCTTAAAACTCAAGTTGGTACCCTTTTTTAAGATATAAAGATTAAGGATGAGGATTATGCTAAATATAAATCAGAGATAGAGTATTTATAGATGAAACTAGATCAAGCTATGAGCAAGCTTGAAACATATAAAAAATTTGAGAAATAGAAAGTTGATCTTAGTGACCTATTGAGAAGTCAAAAGGTCTCAAATGACAATCCATGCCTAGGGTTCCATGAATATATTCAAAAGGATGAGAAGATTGGGAATACAATAATGATAGATCAAGAGACTAATCATGCTAAGGAGAGTAATAGTAAAGATAAAAGTAATGACAATATGAATAAAAAGGACAACTTCAAAATCTAAAAAGTCCAAATCAAATAAATAAACCTAATGCATTAAGGTATGATAACTCTTTCAATGGCTACTATTATTCTTTTCATCAATTTGGTCATAGGATCATTGATTGCAAAAGAAAATGTCCTAGTAATAAATTTTCATGGAATTATGAGCAAGAAAATGAAAAGATTAAAGAATATCATCACTCAAGACAGTCAATAGGTCCATCAAGAAGGCATGACATCTTGTGCTAGAGATGTTAAAGGATTGGTCATATTGCAAGATTTTGTAATGCCTTCATCAAGAGACCAAATGATCAGGTACAAGAAGGGGATAATGAAACTTCAAGGAGTCATCATATAACCCATACACAAGGTATGAACAACCAAATAAACTTCATTTGTTTCAAGTGTCAAGAGAGAGGTCATATAACAAGGTTCTTCAGGAATGGTGAGAACTCCACTTCAAAGAATATCAATTCTAACATGAAGAAAAGAAGCCATAATGAATGGAGACCAAAAGAAGTTAATGAAAAATATGTTAAAAATGGATTATTTATCATTAAAAAATAAGGTACAATTTCAAGTGTTAAAGAGTAAGCCTTATATGCCCAAGGGGGTAAGACGATCAAGAAAAATTCTAAGTTAGAAGGTAATAATGAAGCTAAGAACCTAGTCAAAGTTAATTTGATGAAGAGACAGGATTGCAAGTCAAGTGAGATCATGGAGATGTGGAATTATCCTATGTTTTGGGACCTTTATCCCTTATATTAAAAATGTGTTTCTCTACCTATGCTTCTTATGAGACATCTTTCATGTGTATAAGCAAGTATATGTGATCTAGGTGATGAATAAACTACATAGGTATGCAGAGTTACTAATTATTCCTTAATACCAATGCCATTTTGGTATATAATAACTAATCTTATGTTATCAAGTATCATATTGATCATATGAGGTCATTGTTTAAGGGGGACCAACAAGTTCATCTACTTGCTCCATAGGTTTGTGATGAAAACCTTCAAGAAATATGTTTAGGGACATTGGTCCTAAAAGCATGTTTTAGTCAATTTTTGATGCTTGGTTTAGAAGGTTAAATCATGAATAATTAAGTAAATGTTGATATGGATTATGAATAGGACTTATCCAATTCTATTCCATCGGTTTAGATTTGATTAGCTAGGCAAAAGAGTCATTCATTACCATTTGTTCAATATTCATTGCCTAGTGTGTGTTCTTCTTTAAAAATTAATGCATTTGAGGTCTATGAAGCTAACAAAGGGTATAGGATGGTTGGATTTGATGTGTAAATGTGAAAAAAGTGTTGAGGATATGTCAGAAGGATTCCATGATCATTCTAAGGTGTTTTGGCATAGTGATTATTGTATACATAAGGTCTAGATGCACAGTTCGATTGGTTCAAGGTGTCAAAAGAAGATTGGTGAATGTTCAAAGTGACTTTTTGGGATATAAATGTGTGTTGACATCATAAAATTATGATATAAGTGGTTTTAGGGTTTGAAGATATTTTGAGGGCAAGCTAAAGATTTTTAAAGGATCTCAGGTATGATAGTCCTTGCTTAAGGGCTATCAGGTCAAAAACCATTCCATGGTTATATGGGTTTACAAAGGATTAAAACCTCAAAAATTGGCCCAGATGTGTGTATTTTTGATCTCCTGGTGTGAGATAATTTTCAAGAACTAGTGTTGACTGGAAGGTGGTGAGTTAACATTGTGTCTTCCTGATGCCCTAGTTTTTGCACCATATGGGTGAGTAACCTTCCTAAAGTATTTGAATTCTAAGGCTACCTAATATATTGAAATTTCCAAATGGGTTCTCAAAACATTATATATAGTCATCTAGAAGTGTAAATGTTGACCTATGCTTGAGCTTTTGTGCAAATAGAGGGCTAATTGGTAGGTTAGTTTGTGAAGGATCTATAGTACAGAGGAAGATTTAGATGATGATTATTGGCATACATGAGGGTTCATATTATTTTAATCCAAATACGAAATTTCAATCCATGAGGATGATTACATAGAAATTCATGGGCTCTGCAAGGTTCAGGTAGGGCTATTAGGCCTCTAGGCAAGGCTAGTATAAAGAAGAGTGATTTTTGTTCATTTTATTCAAAATAAAAAGGTATGGTTTTCCTTTAATATTTTTATAATTTATATTTTTTCATCATATATGTTTTATAAATATCTTTAATGATGACTTTTCATTGTATGGGTGGCTTGTGAGAGAAAATTTGAAGGTAACTATGAAATTTCATCATGCTTGGAGATAGTCTGAAGGTGCTCAAGGGGTGCCCAAGTTCATATGACTTAGGGGGAGTCCCTCTAATTTTTCTCAAGGTGTGATCACTCCTATTTTTTTCATATTCTTCATTTCTTCTTCATAGAGTAGTGCATGGTCAAAGTAGAGCATTTCCAATGAGCAGGTTTGAGGTAGTCATGATAAGAAATGGTATACATAGTGATAAGGGGGTTTATATCATCTCTCAAAGGATATAACTTCATTATTTTGGATTTGAAAACATTTACATGTCCTTAGGATTAGAAGGTAATCCCACTTTGTCATTGTGTCAAAGGGGGAGAAAGTGTTTGTAAAGGGAGAAAGAGTTTGTGCACAATTTTGTTATTAGCTTTCAAAAAATTTACAAGTGTTGACATAAATTACAAAGGATGGGATTTTTTATGTGTTGTCAATAATTTCTCTAAGGCTTCCAAGAGTGTCCATGAGTTGACTTTTATGCATGGTTATTAATGACAAAGTGTGCCTTAGTGATCATGCATGGACCTTGCAATGTTTTCTTGGTTAGGCAAGTTGATGGATTTTGGTGATGAGTTTACCATTTTTGAGCGGTCAAGAGTGCTTTGTGTACTTGTGTAAGTGAAATTAATTAATTGGAATGGTCTTGTGAAGGTCTAGGTTCTCCTAGTCATCTTAGAAGAACTTCCTAAGTAAGTAGATTGATGACATCAACAATCACATGTGTGAAGGTGTTAGAAGAAAGTGGTCATATGGGTTTGTTTAGATTTGTGACTAAATCATGTGTTTCAAATTTTAGGTCTTGAAATGATGTATAGAAAATGTTATGGTAGTGAAAAGTTAGTTTTTCAGGTAGATTTCACTAGTTTCTATAGTCAAATTTGCATTAAAAAGTGATCATTGGAACTCAAATATTTGAATTTACAAATGAAAACCAATATGCATTATTTCATTAATAAAATTTGATGATAGATGAACTTGAAGGTCGTATAAAAATAAAAGTGGTAGATAATATCACTTATATAAAAATATACCATCTTTTTGGGTCACTGGAAAAATATAAGAACATGACCCATTTTTTTGAAAAAATATCCAAAATGAACTTTTGATTTCCTTATTTCATTGACACAAAATGTGAAATACACACACACACACAGATATGTATATGTATGTATGTATATGTATGTATGTGTATGTATGTATGTATGTATGTATGTATGTATGTATGTACACACACACATACATATAAAAATATAAATATATGTATGTAGGTATGTATGTATGTATGTATGTATGTACACACACACACACATACATATATTTTTTTTCAAAAGAAAAATGTTAGTATCTATTATTCCAATAAGCTGTAAAAAGATACAACTAGTATATCTACTTGATGGTAGTCCATAATCGAGTACGAAAATCAATTTGGGGAAGTATCAAAAAGAAATATTAGCCCAAGCAAGTTGTATAACCTCGACCTAGGTTAAACCATAAAAGATGTATTCGAAGATAGACTCAATAATAGCCACAAGATTTATATTGTTAATCAACCAATATAATAATTTAGTTTAGGGATAGGACCCTCTCAATATAAGTATCATCATTGTTCAACATTGCATGTGTACCTTACCTGCCTCAAGATCACATGCTACCTTCACCATTTTTTTTGATTTGGAGCTATATTCCCTCAAAATGTGAATGAAGGATTTGGGTAGAAAGTGTGAAGCAAGGTCTAGAGCTTGATTGACGAGGTGAGATAAGATGACATGTTTTCAATGGGTCAAACCATTCAGCCAGTCACAAGCCAACTTTGAATGAGAGTACACTGATAAAGAGGTGATTCCATAATATTTAGCAATGTAGAGGACATAAATAATCCCTTTTAATTCAACAAAATTATTATAGTGTATCCCCATTTTGAGTTTGAAAGTTACCACTCTATTTTAGAAATAAATAATGCCCCCATCTTCACTGAAACTAGGGTTGCTATGTGAGGCACCATCACAAAAGCAATATGGCCTAGAAGAGTCAATGTGGAGTGGCAAGATGTGTTGATTTTTTGAAATGTGCATGGAGGGAAGAGACACCAAAGTGTATTTATATTTATAGCTAGTCGAGATGGAAGAAGCAAGGATGTCTTTGAAAATGGCATCATTCTATGTGAGCTAAATACTCCAATAAAGACATAATGGCAATGATTTATATAAATTTTTGAGGCCCCCAATTACATGCCATTGGTTCCAAGCCTTGGTTAGGTTGATGCCTTCCCACATAGGGTATTCACCTATAGAAGTGGCCACAACCCTAGATAAACTACAAAATAAAAATATGCGATCAACTAATTTTGTGCTATCATGACAAAAGTAGTATTAGGTTGGACTGATCCAACCCTTATGCAACAAATTATCCCATGTCAATAATCTATTTTTTAGTGTGAGCCAGAAATGAACTTTTATCTTTGGGGGAGCATGTAAGCGCCATATTCCTTTCTACCACCAAAGATCATTTTCCCAAGTTTGAAGAGGCCTAAGTGATTTATATCCCAATTTTATAGAGTATGTGCCACCATTGGGATTGGTATCCCAACATAATTTATCCATAGAATTAATGAGGATAATAGAATTTCAAATAAGGAAGGTATGGTACCACTCCCAAAGAGAGGCATCTAGTACATTGAGATCTATATCTACAACATATTTCCATCCAGAGTGGCACCTTCTGAATAGGGTGGAATCAAAGGTGTTTGCAAGAGAAAAGATGTTTTTTGTTGTAAAGATATATAGAGAGAGTATGGTAAATGAAGCTCAGATGGAATATCAAAGACTGCATCCCTCCCAATGTGAATGGCAAATCCATCCCCAGGGTCCCAAGCCAAGGAAGAAGACATAAGGTTGAAACTTAAAACAATCACTTTCCATAAGAGTGAAGAGCCTATATGTTACTTGGGATTTAATCAAATCCAATCCATAGTAGAGAGTAGATGAATATACTTCCTGTGTAAGATCTCCTACCAAAGACCCTATTTTGTGATCAAATTCCAAGTAAATTTTTTAGTCAAAGCCTTAGAGAATAATTCAAGGTCCTTAATGCCCCATCCACCATATAACTTTGATTATGTTGAAATACTCCATATAATCAATGGAATGCATTTATTTTCTTTGTTTCCTTGCCAAAGAAAATTCATGCATACTTTTTTGATGTTATTGATGATGGAGTGAGGTAGGAAGGCAAGGGACATCTAGTAGATAGGTATAGCCTCTATATTAATTTTAATCAAGGTAAGTCTAATAAGCATATAAATCTTATGATTTCACCAGAGTGAAATGTGATGTTTCATCTTATCAATGAGCCTAAGCTAGTATTTTAATCAGTAGTCATTTGGCTTTAGGAAAAATCCTAAATATTCAATGCATTGATCAAATGCATGGATTGGGAATGATAACATCATATGTATGAGAATCCTAGTGGCTAGAGCAATATGAAATAAATACATCACTAATTCATGTATATTAATCTCCATCCTATTAGTAGTAGTGAATAGTTTGAATATACTATCCAAGAACTTTTCTTCATGAAGGGAACCATTCCAAAAGATGAGAATATCATCAATGAACTAGATGTGGGTGACATAAGTATCCAAAGCAATCTTAACACCTGAGAAGTTCCCAACATAATGTTCATGTGAAATGTGCTAACTCAAATCTTCAACAATAGCCAAGAAAAGGAGAGGGGAAAGAGGATAACCCTACCGAAGCCCATGAGAGGGGAAAAAAAGAGGAATTAGAGCCATTAATAAATATCTCAAATGTGGTAGATTGATACCAATCCTCAACCCAATTTATGAAATGTGAAGCAAAACTAACTTGAATGAGTATAATCCTGAGATAGAGCCAATTTGTGTGATCAAAAGCTTTGGATAGGTCAAGTTTGATAAAAATAAATCAATGTGGACTTTGGTTTCGATGGTGTGTAAAGCCTCTTGGGATGTGCTAATGGTATCATGTATGAGCCTGTTGTCCAAGAAACCAAACTATTTAGAAGAGATATGGGTTGATAAGATTGATTTTAGGTGAGCAAAAATAATCTTGGAGATAATTTTGTACATATAATTGCACAAAGAGATGGGTCAAAAGTGTTTAAAGGTGGAAATATTGTCATCCTTTGGAATATTGGCAATGAAAGTGGATGAAAAGTTAGCATTTAGCTTACTTGAGCACTAGGATTCCTCCACCACCATAAGGATATCATTTACAATATGGTCCCAAAAACCAATTTAGAACTCAATCATCTACCCATTGAGACCTAGAGCCTTCCCTAATTGAAAAGTGTGGAGGGTTTTATGAAGTTATGACATAGTGATCGAGTGAAGAAGCACTTGGTTTTGTTGTTCACTAACCCATCCATCAAAGAAGGTGGCTACTACCATGATATCCCTGATATTTTCCCAAGGGAGTTTAGAGTAAGTGGATTTGTAGTGAAAAATAATAGCCTTGGAAATAGAATCAAAATCTAAATAGTTCACCCCATTTTGATCTTTAATGTTCCATATAGTGTTTTTAGCCCTTTTAGCCAAATCATGTAAATGGAAATTTTTCATGTCATCATCCCTTTCAGTTAACCAGTTTACTCTACTCTTCATATTCCATTTTGCTTCTTGCCAAGCAAGAATTTTGGCCTTTTCCTTTTCCAATGTGTCTAGCTCTTATAAAGTATCAGCACTAAAATCATTGATATGGAAAGTGTCAAGTTGATTTTTGATGTTCCTTTCCACCTCAATAAGCTCTTTGTAATTGTCTAAAAAAAAATTTAGCCGAAATCATGGCAACAACTTTTACATTGATGAGATTTCATTGCAAGCAGACCATGGTAGGTTCACCTTGACCAGTTGAGTAGGCTGTCAATGACCCCCTGATCAAGTCATTGAAGTCCTCATATTTCAACCCATATGGGTTGAATTTGAAAGGTGTTGGTGGTTGCATAGTTCCCATAGCCAATTCTAGCATGATGGGGAAATGACTAGAAGTGTGATAATTCAATGTACTAGATTTATAAGAATTAATTTGTATAATAAGACCATATTTTATCAAGAATTGATCTAGCCACTTTGAGATACCATGTTGTCTAGAATGATGGTTTGACTAGGTTGGCTCAAGAAGGTTGAGAGTAACATCCACCAGGGTGTGATGTTCCATATAATCTATAAAAAATTTAGCCAAAGGGTCTGATTGAGTATGATCACCCCATACTAAGGATAAGATGTGGCAAATTAAGAATACCAGTATCTTTGAGATATGAGCAAAGGACCTTTCTATTGTGAAAAGTTGCATAAACATTAAGGATGTCAGCAACAAAATTGATTTCCTTAGAAAATAAAGTCCCAAGAAGATAATGAGGATTTGTTAATGATGTTCTTAATTCCATGGATTCATTCCATCTGATAGCTAGACCACCTGAATTATCCATAGAGCTAAAAACCAAGAAATACCAATTAGGAAAGCATTTTTGAAGATGACTTTTTGTAACCAAATCTGAGCACCTAGTTTCTTGTAGAAAATAAATACATGGTTTTTGTTTAAGAATAATAATATTAATGGATCATTATTTTGAGGCCATCCTTATGCCCCTTATGTTGTGTGATCTGACCAAAAGACCTTTCTATTGTGAAAAGGTGCATAAACATTAAGGATGTCAACAACCAAATTAAGTTCCTTAGAAAATAAAGTCCCAAGAAGATAATGAGGATTTATTAATTATGTTATTAATTCCATGGATTCATTCCATCTGATAGCTATACCACCTTAATTATCCGTAGAGCTAAAAACCAAGAAATACCAATTAGGAAAGCATTTTTGAAGATGACTTTTTGTAACCAAATATGAGCACATAGTTTCTTGTAGAAAATAAATACATGGTTTTTGTTTAAGAATAATAATTTTCACGGATAATTTTTTTGAGGCCATCCTTATGCCCCTTATGTTGTGTGATGTGATAATCATTTAGACAACCTCTTTGGGGATACTCTGCTAAGGGCCCACATGGAATAATAAATTATTCTTAAAATATGAATTCGCATTTTGCATCCTGATGTGCATGTGCAAGATCTATTGGCCTACCTCTAGTAGCCTTCTAAGAGTGAAACAAAGTGGCTTCTGATCCACCAGTTTGCATGAGATCAGTTGGTAGTAGTTGTGTCACTCTAGTTTGTGATCTAGTCAAGTATCTCCTTTCTTTGGATGAGTTTGTAGAGGGAGAAGAAAAATGTGAGTAGTATGATATATGTGTCATTCCCCCTCATCTATATCCATATCTGAAAGTTGGTGTGTAAGTGTATAATTAAATGTAGGATTGTTCCTAGCACAGTCAACTATGTGAGGAGAGACTCATTTTAGATGCATCTATGACCATTGATTTTAGAAGATAGAATTCTTGTACATCCTATCAGATGGATGCCATCCACATCATGAAGAATTTGCCTAAGACCTACTCAGTGGTGCTTGAATGTGTATGCAAGTCTCTACCTTAAAGGGATACAGAGTATCTATTGGTTTATCAAACAACTGTGTTTAAACCAAAGTG